>VWZD01011952.1:199616-234477 GCA_013396695.1 Sakesphorus luctuosus | reverse complement strand
TTCTATGATTCTATGAATTCTTTTTCTGGCTCCCCAGACGGACCAGATGACACCAAAGCGATTTTTCCTCCCTCCATTTGCCAATATAACTATGTCAGTTTAAGAACTTTCATCAACATAGCTGTCTTCATTAATGATGCAGCAAGTTGGTTGTTTTGTTTATTAACATATTTCTAGTTGACAGCTAATCTAACAAAGCATTTTAAGAACAGATCAAGACTTTACCTAAGGAACAACACACCAGCTTCATTCTATTTGCATTATCCCCCAAGGACAACTACTTTATCTGAATCTGCTCCTTAAACTTGCTAATGGTCTCATCTCACTGGTGAAACCCCCATGGAATCAGCCTTGCAGCAGTTCAAAGTCAGAGACAATTCTTGCAAAAGTTTGCAATAAACAGGCAGAAGCAATGCAGAAAGCAAGACACAGGAAAGCAGCCTCCTGGCTCCCAGTTCATGACACTGAGCAAAGACACAGTTCATCCCTGTGGTAAAGCTGATAACCTGTGTGAGTAAAATGCCTTTTCTTTGTAGTGACAGAAATCCTTGTCCCATATGGAAGGCAGTGGAGATTAAGGACTCCAAGGTTTGCTCACAAAACAAATGCTATAAAAGTGAAGCCAGTACGTAGAAGTTTTATAGAAATATCTACTATTAAACCAAACATGAATTTTACATTATAATGATATAGGACAACAAACATTAAAAAAAAAAAGTACCCTTGTGCTTTTCTCAGTGTGATGAGTAATGCATCACATCTTTACCACCTGGTGTTTTCCAGAAGCCTGATATGCCCTGCACTGCTTTAGTTTATGCCCAGTTTTTTCAAACTGTGAACTCACCACGGCATTACAAACTGGGTACTGTGAAGTGTTTCCTGAAAGCCCTGAATGGCATAAAAAAGGTAGTCTTACTGGAAACAGATTGCTCTCTTCACTATGAGTTAAAAAGAATAGTCTGTTATTTCTGCATCATAGATAGTAACACAAGGTACAAAACAATATCAGGGTAGACTGGAAATAAACACAGATCATAGAGCATGATTACAAATGATCCATCACTGACATAAATCAACAACTAACTGACACTACAAAAACCCCCAGAAGACACAGAATATTCTTGCAATGTATTCACCCTAAACAAGTTTATTCTTCATGTTACTGACAATGAGCTGGAAAGACTATGAAAAAATAAACAGAACCATGGAAAATATCCATTTTTCCCCATCTTTCCTACCCTATGAAACACCCAGAGATGGATTCTTCTCTATGTCATTGAGGTGCAGTATCTTTCAGCTGTTGCAAAGCCATTGAGCATTTGGAGAAAATTAGTGAAGAACTGAATCAGTCCAAATTGAACGGTTCAGTTTCTTCTGAACTATGATGTTAGTGATATCCTAGCTTTCTGTAAAAAAACAAAACAAAACCCAACCCAATAAAAACATGGGAAAGATTCCAAAATAAAGAAATTAAACGTAATCTAATAATAATATAGTTATAAATATATAACTAAAATACACTTATTAATCATTAACCATAATTCTTTAAACATAAATAAAACAAGGAGGGGGAGATTCATTCACTTTTTATCCAATATTTTAACAATTTGGATTACTTAATAGTTTAGCATAGTACAGGTAAATAAATCTTGGAGAATAGGAACTAGAAGGTATTCTTCTCCATTTAAATGGAATTCAGGAAGAAGAGAGAAAAGAAAAAAATTTTAAATATTTAAAATACTATCAAACAGTTTGAGAGGTTCAGTAATATCTTTTTGATGAAAAAGATCTTTGAATCATCTGGATAAATTATCTTATGATTGAGGAAAGAAATAGTGATAAACAGACTGATTCAGAGTCAAGTTAGTAGGCAAACAATAAGACACCATAAATGTTTACATATATAACTCATAATGTGACTCATTCTCTTCATTTATATTCATCAACACACAATCATCAAGCCAGATTTTGCCTGTTTGAGAACAGTCGACAGCAAACCATGCCCAGCCATAATGAAGCATAATTTGACTGTGTTGCTCTTAGATATATGGAGAGTTCAGTACTTGACCATCTCTTTGTCATTGTTGCCTTGGATACAAGAAATGCTCAGAATCAATTTATTAAGGATTTGATCTTGGATGATTCTTTGCATTCTGGTTTCCATCCAGCAAAGCACTTAATCCACCTGCGTACTTTAATCACTTCAATGGTTTCAATAAAGTGAGACAACTTAGGTCTTTAAACTACATGCCTAAATCTTGCTGGACTACAGCCAGAGCACTCAATACCTTGCAAGAACAGACCCCAAGCTAGAAGTGCCATTACAAATGTGAGTAGGATAAATGTGGTACATTTTGTTGCTAAGTTTTAGTAACAAAAAAAAAAGGAGCATAATGTGTTTGCTTCTTAATTTGCAGCATATTTTTAGCTAATTAGGACCTAAGCAGAATTGAAGTGTAACCTTGGCAATGAAGAAAGAAAAAATAAAATCACAGTAGAAGAGGACTGTAACTAAAAGCTCTTAGAGCTTTCTGGAGAAGTGCAAGAAGATGAGGTTCTACGGTGTTCACACTCACCTTTCCTTGAGCCCAGGGCTGATGTTCCCCTCCCAGCAGACATGCCTCACTGCACAGGGGCCTTCACTGTTAGGAAAGGTCACGAGTAATCAGCTGGATGATTTTGGGCAGTACTGGGAGTGAACCTCAGATGTGCCAGCTGCTGAGTTTTCCATTATGAACACCGTCTATCCACCCTTCACAGATCATAGGCCGTGTTGCCCACCCAGGGTGGAGCACTAGGATAGAAAGATGAGGTGTTCAGGGCTCTGGGTTTTCTTCCCGGTTCAGCTGAGCACACAGCATAGAAGCAGAGCCAGTGGAAGAAGGAATTTTGATTTCATCACATTTGTCACACCAGCAGAGCAAGTCCCCATCCCACACTGCACGCTCATGGCCAAATGAAGAATACCCACTGCCCAGCCCCATCTCTTCCTCACTCCTTTAAATTACCATTGCATTGGCCAGAAAAGCTTTCTGGGTCCAATTGTACTCTGCCTTGGACCATGTAATTGACTTTCTAAAAGTTGCTGTTCTTTCTGAGAGCATTTCAAATGGAATGACACAAGTGAAAGGGCTTTGTAGCTCCCAACAGAGCAAAATTTCAAGCCTGGGTAGCACAGACTGGAGAGTCTACTGTGACATATAGCCCTTGCCTATACAACAGAGATAGTAATGCTTTCCTGGTGAGGAGGGATGCTGTGGATGTTTGGAATACAATCCAAGAGCCTAGCAAGTAAGAGAAGTTTAAAAAAATGTTAGAGACAAAGTGATAACCATTTTCCCTTTTAGCTCTTAATCTCTGACAAAACAAATTTCAGAGTTCCATTACTCTGTCTTGGTGTTTCTTTAATTCCAATGCTCTCTGCAGAGCATAGAAAACCCTGACACGTAGGAAAAAACAAGGACATGCAAAGATAAGAAGTATTCCATCCAACATCTGCCCCATCGAACTCTTCCTTCCAAATGAAATAGAGACAGGAGAATAACATCTACAAACCAAGTAAACTTGATAGACTGAAGCTGTTCACAAGAGAGCAGTCACAGTTTAAGCAAACAAATCCTTTTAAACACTCTGGGGAACCATTAGCAAAAGGCTGCTTTCAAATTTTACCATTCTCTCTTCAACTGTTTAATTGCCACACACCAGAATACCACTGCCTGCTCTAAGAAAGAAATTTAGACAGATCAAAGTGGAATTACTAATTAATTTACAGATGAGGAATGACCGGACACTGTTCTCTACAGAGAATATAGCCTGAACACTGAGCTCTGCTGAGCCCTCACCCCTCCTCATGAAACACCTGGGGTTCACTCAGGGAGCCCAAATAATTTTTCTGTGATGTGTCCAAACACCTTTAAAATGCTCAACTGCCCTCACCCCCACAGCACAACGTCAGCTATTCTCTCTGCTCACACACCAGCCCTGAGTGTTCTCCTTGGGCTCTCTCCGGTGTTGTGTGCTCGCATCCCCTGGCGATGAGCGCACCGGGCAGCGGCATCGCACAGAGCCCCGGCTCGGGCCGATAGCTCAGGGACACAGCCCCATCTCGTGGCTGCTCACCCGCCCATGCCAGCGCTGCTCCCTGCACTGGCTTCGCCCACAAGGACTGGCCTGTGCCAGTTAAGTGGGCACAAATCTTTCTAGAGCACCAGGAGTCTAGCAACAGTCTTTGCGTCACAGATATTTCAAAAAATATACATAATAAGGGGAAGGAGTGGAGGAGGAGATTAGACATAAACAAAGCTGCATGGAGAAATTTTAGTTTCTATCCTGTTCTATTTCCTGACACATTTATTGCTTCACAGTGCTGAGGAACCTTTTGATTCCTTCTTCATTTTGCACAATAGCAAGAGAGAGGAAAGCTGCTAGCAGGTAGTACTATTGAGAGTACCAGCTGTACTGAAACAATGGACTATTTGATTAATGACTGTTATACTGAGGTAGTAGCAAACTACATCATTTTTACTTTCTGTCAACAATAAGGATGTTTATTACAGCAGGAAGTCTTGCCTGCATATGTGTGCCAATAGGAAGAAAAACAGTAGACACCTTATTTTGAAAGAAGAATTCATTCTTTAATTTTCTTGGTTTATGAATTCATTTATCAGTCTTTTCAAAAGGAAGGGCTGACTAGGGATGGGAAAAAACTTCAGCAAAATGGTAGTTTAAATCATTCCTATGACATCTTCTCTTGGAGTCACATGCATCTGAGATACAAGTGACAAGCTGGTAAGAGGTCTCTACCAGTTTCTACCTGGCCTGTGACCTGCTTCAAGATAAAAACCATACTGTGAAGATTCCTGCACTGGGGAAAGGAAAGAATTGTAACCTACTCGGCTTTTACTTTAAAAGACCAAAGACTACTGCATCACAAGACTCAATGAAGATGTTGCAATTGATGAAATCGGATGAAGGAGAGTCTCAAGAACAAGTAACGTCAGTAGAATAAAGAACCATATATTTAATCAGAAGACGTTTTTCAAGAGACAACTAATTTCTATTCAGTCTGTGTCTGTCATTCTTGTACCTTCCAAATGGAAAGCTTGTGTGGGACTGTATTCTTCATGTGGGATGACAGCCCTGATAACCTCCTGATGGGTTAAGGGAAACACCTCAGCCACTGGAAGGGTGCTCCCAGAATACCATTGTCAGAGAATAATGGGTTACACAGGAAGGGACAAAGAGACTCCAGTGGCTTCCTGAAAGTGCTTAAGACAGACTGGGAGGATTACTGAAGAACAGAGTTTTATGGAAATGGCATGGCCTTTGTTCACAACATCCTATGGAGACACGGGGATCAGCCCTCAAGCCTATGTCATCTGTCTATCACCCCAAAAGTTGTTATTGATTATAGTCACAAACTACCTAAGGAAAGAAAAAAGTATAAAAAGAGATCAGACATCAGCAAAACTGGGGAGAAATGCCATCATCTCTGAGGGGGTAACCAACAAGTTTCTCTGTCTCCTCCCAACTCCTTCAGACAACGTAGGGGTGAGCAACCATGTATTCTGATTCCCTATGCCGTATAACTTATATCTTATAATGCCTATTACCTTATACTTTACCTTATACCCTTATAATGCCTTATACCTTTTGGATTACTCTTTCACTTTTACCCTATAGCTACTTATTTAATAATCTTACCTTGCTATATATTTCATAGACATCTAATTTACCAACTGTACTTTGCTACTAATTTTACCTTGCCTTACATTTCATGATTATACTTTGCTACTCTACTGATTATTTTTGCTACTTTGGTACGAAGTTTTTACCTTGCTTTACACTTCGGTACTTACTGGGTGTATATCTACCCTGTACTCCTTGGTGGTGGTTTGCCTTGAGGTGTTAAGTTCCTTTAACAGTTGCATTAGTAGGAAGCAGTTATATTCTTGTTTCTTTTTGCTTTGTGTCACCAGGTGTGTTTAGATTTTGTTTTAGGTCGTTGTGCTTCTGTTTGTTGAATTTTTGTTCTTAGTTTAGTCTGTTGTGGGGGAAGTGGTGCTGGTTGAGTTTTGTATTGAGGCTCAGATTGCTGTGCTGTTCTGTTTGTGAAGCTTGTTTCTGGTTTTTAGGTTTTTGTTAAGTGCAACCTTGCTGTAAAATGTTATCACTGACAATGCAACCCATATAGCAATTGTCATATACTTGTATTAACAAAAGTTATTTCGGGAACTGCTAGAGCTAGTCCAGTTTGTTTGTGGTATAACTTTTAAGAGAACTTTACAGTGAAGGTTCTCTCTTGCTATTAAATGAAGTCTCATATCAGAATATGAAAAGTCCTTCCAAACAGGGAACCTGTCCAGCAAATTCTCATTAAGGGAGACACAGACAGACTGATTTGGGCTTTAAAAGGCTTTGATATTCTGGGGATGCTTATAGCTAATAACTTTATATTAATACAGGTGGAACAAGAAATCTTTGCATTTCAGCCCTTCCTTTTCACATGACACTTACTAACCAAACTTTTCCTAAACCAAAAAAGAGCTAAAGTCAGTATTAACAGGAGGCACAAGCTCTGCTCATACTAGTTACCATGTGGAAAATACAGGAAGATTTGGTCAGGAAGATTTCATCTGCCACAGCCTCCCTTGGTAACGAAACACCTCTTACTGCCAATGAAACCAAAGCAAAGGAGGGCTACACAGGTTAAGGTTCATCTTAGTGTGTTTAAACAAAGATATATGACCTGACAAAACCAATAATCTCCCTGCATAACTACTAGGAGACTGATTCCCTTCTTAGTAGTATAGCATCCAAAAGAACTTCATGAAAAACAAAATTAGTTTTCTCACTATTTAAATGGGTATAAGAGAATTTCAGATTTGGGGTTGATCTGCTCAGAAAGGGAGACAGTGTTTGAAGACAGCATGTCATAACTGCAAGTAGGTATTAAGAATTACTAAGGAAAATCCTCCTTAAGCATATGTAGTGTAAACTGTGTTGTTATGAGATGATGATCAATTGCCTCATGTTGTAAGAATCTGTAAGATTGTATTTATTTATTTATATTAAGAAAATGAGATGCTTATGTTGCCTAAAATTCAGGGGAAAAAACTTTCTGAGACAACATTAATATAGGGAAAGTAAATAGCAGCTCTTCAATAAATATTTTCAGATGCATGGTGCATATAGGCATGCCAGCCAGTATAGGGAGAGCCCCTTACTACACTGAGCTTGGGCGCTGGACTGACGGTCAGAAGAGCTCAGGCACAGCAGACATCAGAAGGCTTGATCAGAAGGCTCACAACTTAGAGAGTTTATTCAAGATAGATTAACAGACAGTTCTCATAGCTCATAGTAGAAGTAGATAGTTCCCAGAAGTTCCTATGACATCATCTCACATCCTAGTAAATCTAACTCTCACGCAGTAACATCCACACCTTTTATGCACTCTCACATCCAACATGCTACCACATAATTGGTTAAACAATTCACCTTACATACACCACAGCCTCTCATTGGTCACAAGCCACACACATACTCCAGGTAGCTGTGTTCTCTTTAAGGTTGCACTCCAAAGAGCTTTTCTTAAGGGATGCACTCACTGTCACGCCCCCCAAGCCAGCACCCCCACTGAAAGCTTCCTTTTATACAAAGTATATAGAGACACGTGGGGTATGTACATAGTATATAAATATAGGCGCATGTTGCAGTACAGTTCTACAAATTTATAACACTACTTAATTACCACAGCTAAAGATTACATCCAACCAGGAACCATCCACCCTCGTGCCACTCCTAGAACCTTTCTCAAATCTGCCCCTTGGCGCACCTCCTTGGAATTGGTCTCAAGATCCCTTACTTCTTCATCATTATCATCTTCATGTCATATTCCCCCATTGCAGCTTCTCCAAGGTCCCTGGGACTTCTATCTTGTTTTTACTAAAATGGTATTTTATCATTCTAATCCTGGTACAAGAGTCTAATTTAAGATATTCTGGTTGTTATCCCACTCTTGAGACAGAAACTCAGGAATGTAGCACAGAGGTAGAAACTGCTGGTTGCTACATTAAATATAAGAAACTTATACAGCTATATAAAAATCTACAAATATATAAAAATATGTGCATATATACAAAGTCCTAAGGCATCACTTAGGGCAATACAAGTAGCTGCAACCTGCTGTACATGGCTAAATGCTGTGATGCCACAAAGTGAAGTATTCACAACTCTACACTGGCCTTTTCTGTTTGTGAATCAAACAACACTGTACAGCTCACGTTAATCACCCTATTGCCAAGGAGACCCGAGACTTCTTGGTTATTTCCATCATTCATCACATTTGTAATTACAAACGTGACCAACTTATACAAGAGAGATTTGCTGAGGAGGGAGGAGTAATGACCAAAAGGTGTCAAACATGCTTCTACTACGAAGACCCCTGAATACTGCACAATATGATGTGTATGATGCCCTCCATGATGATTCATAGAGGAAAGGGTAGCAGATGGTTCATTAATGCACATGGTCCCCAGGGAGACTGTTCTATTTCATTATTACATAGCAGACCTTTCTTTGTAATCCCCAAACCAAAGTTTTAAGAACAATTTTATATACTATATGTATGTAGTGATATATATATGCAAGTGAGCAAAACATAAGTATTCTACACATCAGTAATTTCATCTCATACTCTACAGTGATGCTTGTTAAGGTGAATACTGTAGCTTGAAATCTCTGAGGCATCTGATTCCTTCCACTACAAGAGTTGAGCGCTTTTTAAATCCCCATTCAGAACCTCTTCTTTTCTCCTCTACTAAACCTGAATATAATGGTCTCTTTTGGCAAGCAAGTACTCATATTTTATTTCGGCCTAGGAAAAAGGACTTTAGAAATGGGGAAAAAAAAAACCCAAAAAACTGTTTCCATTACCTGGCCAGAGACAACCAAAATTCAAGCAGCTGATCTGGATAATGAGGGGATGAAGAAACTTATTAATTCCTCAAGACACCACAGCTACTGAGTGCTGTGACCTGGCATTTCCTCACAGAGGCTTTTGCACAGAGAAAAGCCAACATGAATATCAATGTAGGTTCACTGTTGCCCCAGAACATTATGATACCACAGCACGGTGACTTGCACAGGGCAGCATATATGAGACTGAAGCAACAAGGATGCCACTGTCACTGCTTTCATACAAAATGATGCTACAGCGACCCTGTTAGAATTACAGTTATTTAGGACAGAACTGGATTTGACACATCATTGTCTACAACCATCAGTAGAAATATCAAAGTTAGGCTTGCTCTCCTAGATTCTGAAGAGAGTCAAGGTGTAAGACTAGGGGCTTGCTAGTTACCAATAATGACAGCAGGCAATAATATGCCTGTGGAAGAGAATAAAGAAGGTTAGAAAGGACCTCTGCAAGTAATTTGATTACGAACATTCAATATCCCCTTTTGCCTTGCTCAAAGTTGGACCAACTTTGATGTTAGATCCCACTCCATATTTAGATAAAGCTGGTCATGAACCTGTAGCTGGTCATGAACCTGTACAGATGAGTTTTGAATATCTGCAGCGATGGAGGTAGCCCTTGCTCCATGTTTGACCTTCCTTAAAGCAAAACCTAATTGGGATTTCCCATGTTGCAGCTTCTATCCATTTCCTCTCATTTGTAAGACCCCAAGTTCAAGCTACAAGCTCATCAAAGAGGTTTTATTTTTAAAATATACAAGACTCCAAAAATTCACCTTTGAAATTTATTGAAAGGGCCTTCAGTTCTTTCATACCTTGAGAGAGTGCATGGGAGAAGATGCTGCACACATTTCTCAAGAGGTCAAATAACACACTTTTACTGGCAAACTTCAGAAAATAAGGGAATTTGGCAAAAGTTTAAAGGGCAACATTCATATATATAAAGCATCTCATGAAGAAATTACTTAGCACATGCTAACTCATACAACTTAGCAAAATCCAACCCATCTGGCTCAAATTTACACAAATATCAAGAAAGGAGATTAGGAGAAGAAGTAACGAAATAGAGAGAAAAAGAGAGAATTATAGCTACCACCCCTAGATCCAGCTTAGCTCCAGCTACCAGGACTCCAGAAGATGGCAGGGATCAATAGCAATGACAGAAACATTTTTTCAGAAAAAAAAAATCCTCTGTTTGAAAAGACAAGGAAAGAAGATGTTAAATCATAATTTGTAATAAATGAAGGCTTCACAGTTTTCCTATCTTTATATGGTGTGATAACAATTGGCTGGTAAATCATGTGATTTTGGTCACTCTATCAGAATAAACCTTTATTCTCTACCAAGTGATCAAAAAACCATTAGAAATAAATTAAAGTTTCATTAATTTATGCCTTTCATCTTATTCATGTACCACTCTCTAAACAGATCTATTCTCCCTGCAATACATAATCAATCACAATGAAATCATATAATTATGCTGCTGTTATTAATATCAATATCAATTGCTTAATATCAATATCAATTGCTTAATATCAATAAAAGCATTGCAAGCCATTTGCAAACTGCAACTGAATTATATTTTGTTCTTAAGTGGATAAAAATGTTCCCAAGGTGAAAGTTGCCACTAATATGTGTAACAATTTTGAATTAATTGTGTTGGGCCCTTTCTTTGATGTATGTGATGAGAAAGAAGCAAAGTAGCTGATTTTATTTCCCACTATCCCTACATTTATGCTCCCCAGAGTTCAGGAAATTGCCAGATGGGTCCCTTGGGGAATGATGTCTCCAGAAACTTCCATAAGAGCACTCCGATTCTATTCCACCAATGATTCAAGCCCAGGCTAAAACTTCAAAGAGCCAGCATCCCAGGAAGTAATTCCTGACACCATTCTCATTCCTTGTTCTACAGCTGGACGAATGCATAAGAAAACTGGAAAGCTTAACATAATTTCCAGTGATCTCCTTCCCCACAATTAACCCTTCCCGCATCGTACCGCGAGGTGGAACGGCGCTCTGCTCTGAATCACCACCCCGGGTCCCTCTCTGCCGAGGAGGGAGATGATTGATCGGGGTGAGCTTCTCCCTCCACCCCTTCGAGACCACCCGCCCTTCTCCTTGGGACTGTGTCGCCCGTGGCACAGTCGTCGCCCGGGCAAACCCTGCGTCGATGAAACGGCAGGGACCCCTGGCAGGGGCTCCGCGTCCCCTTCCCCGCCGAGACTCACAGGCACCGGCATTGCGATGGGGTGCCGGGGGCACATCCGGAGGGACCGTCTCCTCCTCTCTGGGGAGCTTCAGCACCGTGGCCAGCGGCTGCGAGGCCGGTGGGGGCCGGTGAGGGCTGACGGGGGAAGCCCCGGCGGCCACACGCACTTTGGTGCGCCGTGGCCGGGTCAGGGCCGAGGTGACAGAGCCCATGGCGACTCTTGAGGGCAGCACCCACTGGGCGGTCGGAGCGCCGCTGCCCCGGCCCCACCTCCTCTCCCGGGAGAAAAGTCGCGCTGCGGCCCCCGCCTCGCCGGGATGTTACTTCTGCCCTCCTCCTCCCGTCCCCGCAAAAAGCGTGGATAGGCGGGAGCGTGTGAACTAACAGCGACCACCTCCCTCCCCTCCCGGCTCCCTGGCGGAGCGCACCGAGGGACGCGGCTCTGCTGCCGCCCCGCAGCCACCGCACCCCAGCGAAGGGAAGGGAAGGCGGTGCGGTGCGCTTATTCAATGAGCATCGGGACGGGTCGAGGCACACAAGCACCGGCTGCAGCTCTTCATTCTCTTTGTAAGGGACCAGGAGTAACTTTAGGGCTTTTTTCCTTTCTCCAAGTCCATTTTTGTAGACACAGTTATTATCTTCGTAGCACAATAAAAGGGTTGCATGGTCACAGAAGAAGGGTGTTGTGGGTCTAGTATACAGAAGACTCAGACGTGCATGCCCGGCTCTAGCTGNTTTCTCAAGAGGTCAAATAACACACTTTTACTGGCAAACTTCAGAAAATAAGGGAATTTGGCAAAAGTTTAAAGGGCAACATTCATATATATAAAGCATCTCATGAAGAAATTACTTAGCACATGCTAACTCATACAACTTAGCAAAATCCAACCCATCTGGCTCAAATTTACACAAATATCAAGAAAGGAGATTAGGAGAAGAAGTAACGAAATAGAGAGAAAAAGAGAGAATTATAGCTACCACCCCTAGATCCAGCTTAGCTCCAGCTACCAGGACTCCAGAAGATGGCAGGGATCAATAGCAATGACAGAAACATTTTTTCAGAAAAAAAAAATCCTCTGTTTGAAAAGACAAGGAAAGAAGATGTTAAATCATAATTTGTAATAAATGAAGGCTTCACAGTTTTCCTATCTTTATATGGTGTGATAACAATTGGCTGGTAAATCATGTGATTTTGGTCACTCTATCAGAATAAACCTTTATTCTCTACCAAGTGATCAAAAAACCATTAGAAATAAATTAAAGTTTCATTAATTTATGCCTTTCATCTTATTCATGTACCACTCTCTAAACAGATCTATTCTCCCTGCAATACATAATCAATCACAATGAAATCATATAATTATGCTGCTGTTATTAATATCAATATCAATTGCTTAATATCAATATCAATTGCTTAATATCAATAAAAGCATTGCAAGCCATTTGCAAACTGCAACTGAATTATATTTTGTTCTTAAGTGGATAAAAATGTTCCCAAGGTGAAAGTTGCCACTAATATGTGTAACAATTTTGAATTAATTGTGTTGGGCCCTTTCTTTGATGTATGTGATGAGAAAGAAGCAAAGTAGCTGATTTTATTTCCCACTATCCCTACATTTATGCTCCCCAGAGTTCAGGAAATTGCCAGATGGGTCCCTTGGGGAATGATGTCTCCAGAAACTTCCATAAGAGCACTCCGATTCTATTCCACCAATGATTCAAGCCCAGGCTAAAACTTCAAAGAGCCAGCATCCCAGGAAGTAATTCCTGACACCATTCTCATTCCTTGTTCTACAGCTGGACGAATGCATAAGAAAACTGGAAAGCTTAACATAATTTCCAGTGATCTCCTTCCCCACAATTAACCCTTCCCGCATCGTACCGCGAGGTGGAACGGCGCTCTGCTCTGAATCACCACCCCGGGTCCCTCTCTGCCGAGGAGGGAGATGATTGATCGGGGTGAGCTTCTCCCTCCACCCCTTCGAGACCACCCGCCCTTCTCCTTGGGACTGTGTCGCCCGTGGCACAGTCGTCGCCCGGGCAAACCCTGCGTCGATGAAACGGCAGGGACCCCTGGCAGGGGCTCCGCGTCCCCTTCCCCGCCGAGACTCACAGGCACCGGCATTGCGATGGGGTGCCGGGGGCACATCCGGAGGGACCGTCTCCTCCTCTCTGGGGAGCTTCAGCACCGTGGCCAGCGGCTGCGAGGCCGGTGGGGGCCGGTGAGGGCTGACGGGGGAAGCCCCGGCGGCCACACGCACTTTGGTGCGCCGTGGCCGGGTCAGGGCCGAGG
This sequence comes from Sakesphorus luctuosus, assembly GCA_013396695.1. Taxonomy (NCBI): domain Eukaryota; kingdom Metazoa; phylum Chordata; class Aves; order Passeriformes; family Thamnophilidae; genus Sakesphorus; species Sakesphorus luctuosus. The sequence goes on along the minus strand of VWZD01011952.1, from coordinate 220,999 downwards.
TGACAGAGCCCATGGCGACTCTTGAGGGCAGCACCCACTGGGCGGTCGGAGCGCCGCTGCCCCGGCCCCACCTCCTCTCCCGGGAGAAAAGTCGCGCTGCGGCCCCCGCCTCGCCGGGATGTTACTTCTGCCCTCCTCCTCCCGTCCCCGCAAAAAGCGTGGATAGGCGGGAGCGTGTGAACTAACAGCGACCACCTCCCTTCCCTCCCGCCTCCCTGGCGGAGCGCACCGAGGGACACGGCTCTGCTGCCGCCCCGCAGCCACCGCACCCCAGTGAAGGGAAGGGAAGGCGGTGCGGTGCGCTTATTCAATGAGCATCGGGACGGGTCGAGGCACACAAGCACCGGCTGCAGCTCTTCATTCTCTTTGTAAGGGACCAGGAGTAACTTTAGGGCTTTTTTCCTTTCTCCAAGTCCATTTTTGTAGACACAGTTATTATCTTCGTAGCACAATAAAAGGGTTGCATGGTCACAGAAGAAGGGTGTTGTGGGTCTAGTATACAGAAGACTTAGACGTGCATGCCCGGCTCTAGCTGATCCTGCTTTTAGAAGAGGACTTGGACTATATGATCTCCAGAGGCACCTGCCAAACACTATTCTTAATATTAACCATTACAGAATTACTGACCATTGTATATATATAGCTTACAACTGTATAGTTTACTATATAGTCACCAATTGTATCTATAATACATCTGTAAAGTCAACTGTAAATATATACATCACTAGCACAGGGCTTTATCTGGACACAGGTCTCAGCTGTTGGAGATTTTCAAAGCTGCCTTTAATTTTGAATCTGTAAAATAGGTCTTAAAAAGTTTCCCCATTGCATTCCAAGTTTTCAATTCACTTCAGTGCTCTCATAATATGGGAGGGGAGACATATTTCCTTAGATGTTTAAAATGACAGCAGAATATAGATAATCTTTCTTGAGCATATTCTCGTTTCCTCATGTAACCCTTCACTCGCAACACAAGCGGCAGTTCTGTCAAGAAGTCAAATAACCTGCAGCCTGTTATCCTACTTCTCTTTTGTGCCTGAGTAGAATTCACCTGTTTCCCAAGAAATTCTGTTCCACAGAGCCAACTGCCACCAGAGGTGTAGCTCTTACAGCAAAGTCCCAAAGCAACTCAGTAGTGATGTGAATCAGTATTGTGGATCCGTATGACAGTCTTCCTCTTCTGAATGGAAACAGCATCACTACTGCATCAGAAAAGAATAAACCAATGGGACATGCATTAGTACTTTTTTTGTCCCCGTGTCTCTACCTATATTTTCTTCTTGATCCTCCTTGCAAACAAACGCCTTACAAATGGGAGAAGCACGTAGGACACCAAAAAAGAAGCTTTTAAATATGCCACATACAAGATACTCAACCTCAGTAAAGTTTACAAAGTTATACAATTGTGAAATAATCTGTGAGACTGAGAATTCTGAAGTCTGCCTTGAGTTTTACTAGCTTTAAAATTGTAGTTTGTGTTTTTTCGGGTGTTGTAGAAAGAAAAGAGTATTTTTAAAGCGATTGTCACATACTGCAGAAACATTAGTTCCTCCTCCTGTGAGAGGGACACAAAATACTCTTATCTCTATGTTAGGCAGAGTGACCCAGGTCCCAGGAGAATCTGTACTTTTCCACTAATTAAAAGAAAGGGGCCAGGTGCTCTGTGCCTCCTAAGCACACAGAGCATGCAGTTGCCTGGTAACTTGTTCCGAGCTGCTCCAGGCAGGGGTTGTGGGACCCCACAAGCCCAGAGGCAGATGTCCAGGTCACCACCTGCAGAACCCCCAGCCTCCACAAAACTTGCCAAACTTCACTTGCTTTCACCACAGCAACGCACGGTGAGGTCCCGTCTGCTGCTGGGAGCCAGGCCCTCCGGGCAAAGGAAGCTGGGCATGTAGAGCAGCGGCCAAAGAGGCTGCACTTCTGATTACAGGGGGCTTCAGCCACTGCCTGGACTGCAAAGTGCCCAGGACTCCAGGGCACTGGCCCCAACTTACAAGGTGGCCCTGGGCCCAAAGGCTCACAGACACTTCTTCTCTCAGACCCAGGGGCACCCAGACCTGCTCCCTGCTAACAGGGCAATCACCCCGCAGAGGCTGCCAGCTGAAGGAGCACAAAGGCTCCTTGACCTGGACCCTGCTTACTGGCGGGTGCACACCCAGGGAGCCACAGAGCTCGGCCTTTCCCCCCACCAACAGCTACAAGACTCAACTGCCAGGAACTGCAGCTAAAAGCCTAAGGCAGTGAGGACAGGGAGGGCACACGTCCAGCCCCACACCTTCTGGGCCTGTGCCTCTCAACGACCAGGGACAGGCATACCCAACTGATTACAGGGGGTCCCTCCAACCGCCCACCAAGCACTGGGGACACACAAAGCTCCACTTACAGGGCTGCCCTCCAGGCTCGGCACTCCCAACAATGGCCTCGTGGCCTACGGCCACCAGTGCCACATGGCCCCAGCCCCAAGGACAGAGCGGGCTCATGCTGGCACCTCACCAGCAGCACAGGCAGCTCCACAGCACAGCCACAGACCCAGGTCCTGGCTATATGTGGGCCACTGAGCAGCTTCGCTCCCTCCTCAGAATCAAAGGGGCAAGGCCAGGCTGTGTCTCCGCTTGCCAGTGTAGAGGGCACCCCCAGCTGCTGCACAGAGCCCCTCTTTCCCTCCTGGGAAGCCTAAGCTGCATTGCCTCCATTTCTATGGGGAACAAAGGACAAGCTCACTTGCTCACTCACACCAACAAAGACAAGGACAGACACACAAAGGGGCAATGTTGCAGGAGAGAGAGAGCAAGCTCTGTGCAACCAGGTGTGGGGAGCCATCCCTACTGCTGAGCAGGAGAGCAGGGCCTCAGACTCGCCCCCGGGCTGCGCAGAGTCCACAAGGGCCTGGCCACACTCAAAGGCTTCACAGCTGGCCAGCAACAAAGGCTGTGACAGACACATCATGACTACAGGAGGTCACGCTGGCCAGCAGCCACCAGCAGGCACAGTGGTGCCAGGGGAAAGCCTTGCCCTGCTTACAGGGCGGGCTGGAGGTCAGGAGAGCTCTGTTTCCCCCTCGGGTGTGGAGAAGGGGGCTATCACCCTCCTTAATGGGTTGCCCCTCTCTCCGGGCAGCCAAAGGAGCACCATGGCAAAAGGCCAACAACACCAGAGCAAAGACCCAGCCCTGCTTACAGGGAGGTCACCAGCATGAGGAATAACTGTCTTTACACCCACTGCAGTGCCCCTATGGAACACAGCATGCTTCAAGATCATTAATATTTGTGGTGTATCTTGGAAGTGAAAGAATCAAAGAACAAAGCCCATTGACCTTTTTTATTATTATTTGAAATATGATTTTCCTATTTTAAAGATTGGCTGGTTTGTCCAATTTGAACATTAAGGGTGATGTTTCAGTAAAATAAAGAGGCAGGAAGAAAAGTAAGGCCACTTACATTTCAATGGACTCATCAGTACACTATTAAACAGCTCTCTCGATTTGCATCTGCTGCAGCCACGTGCTCTATGGCTGCTCCTTCAGGCTTGATCAAAGGAGCTTGAACAAAGCTCTACCCACCTGTTTATCGCTAGGCCCTCTGTGAAGATCTGGTTGGGAGGAGCTACAGTTTAATTAAGCTAGTGGAGTTTTACTTGCTATCCTTTAGTCATTTTATCATCTTGAGAGTCAAAAAGACCAAACTCAAAATCACAAAAGAGCAACAAACCCTCACACTGAAATACATGACTAAGGTCTACTGTCCAAAGGCAACAGCAAAAGTAACTCATGAAATATTTCACATTACAAAACTGTCTTCCTTACTCAAAGCAGTTGTACTACTTTCTAGTGGCCAGTTCCCTTTCCTGAATGCATTCTGTGGTTTAGAAATGATTGTTAGTGCAGCATCAGGACCCACTAGAGTTGTGGAGTTTTGGTGGTGTTGTGTACTTTTGTTACAGGTCCATAGGTTAAATGCAAGGTATTAGGCTGAATATGGAAAGCAAACAACTGAGAACTTGGGGTGTGATATGTAGAACAATCAGATTAGCTGAGTAAATGGTCCTGTCTAGCCTTGATTTCTCTGACTATTGATTCAAATTGAAATTTGAGTTATCATTTACTTTTGGTTTTCCCTTTGACGACCTTCTGCTGTATTTTCTTTTACTCTGCTTTTATTATCATTCTGAGCAGCATTTTACCAGGCTGTATTGCAGAACAATTCTCTCCTGTTGTAAGGCAAAACATACTGAATTTCAGGAAGGCCACTGTAACTTAGACAAAGGCAAATAGGAAAGCATTAACTGAGAGCAGACTGATAAGTGTCAGCTTTCACTGTGAAGTAACAACTGGCTGTTCAAAATCCCAGCATATGGAAATCCATCAGAGAATTGAGTCACTGATGGTGATCAGAGTTTTATTTGCATGATTGGGTTTAATATAGCTTTATCTCCTTTACCTTTCTGTTATCAAGCCACACACACCTTGGGATTTGAACAGCATTTTGAAACTGAAACTTCCACCTTTCTAAGGTAAAGATTCATAGTGATTCACAGAGCAATCTCTTCCTCCCTAGATGCAAAAATGAAACTAGAGAACAGTCACATCCTTCCAGCCCAAAGCAGTCTCACCCAGCCTCTGCAAAGACATGATAATTTAGTTTTCATGGTACATACAGAGCTTGTCCAGACATTTGGGAATAGTGCAGAGGATCAGACTACAGCACAGTGGCTTCACATAAAACCAGCTGCTCATGATACAGAAAATCCAGCACTTACACAACATCAGCAATTCCTGCAACACCTCACTTCAAGCTGTGCAGCTCCACTAGCTGAAGTCTCAGAAATGACTGACAACTGAGCCAAAATGCTACAGATTCTACATAATTTTTGAGTCTGGCTAGGCCTGCTTATAGAGATCCCTGATCTGCACCACTGAAAAAGGGAGTTTTGCAATTTAAGTACAGCAAACTAAAGCCAAATTGCATAACACACACAAGGGTCTACATCAATTTGACTAAGTCAGTTAGGCACTTGTTTGCACAGGGCTTGACACACCTTTCCCCCACAGCAAGGGCTGAGCACACAGACTGCAACACTCAACCCACTGACCAGTCCATTACCAGAGCAGGCTGTGGCAAAAAGCCTTTTGGAGCATGGACAGCTTGCAGTGGCTTTTCAGAAAAGGACACCAGTCTGACTGCTACAGTTACTACTACCTTCTGAGAAGCCTTTAACCTGTATCATTTATTCACCTTCTATGTTTCAGAAGCCCATTTCCTCAACACATAGCTTCACATACAGGAGGACAAACTTTGTGGAGTAGTCTCCATCTCTGTAGTGCCTTGCTTGCTTGCTGTCAGCAAAATCTTGGACCATACACATGCATCATCATAAGTAGCAGTTTTGAAGTACAGAATTGATTAGAGTAGAACCCAGGTCATAATCTTTAATGCAAACTGTCTGCTGTTAACTCTCTTCCAGTACCAAAAAAGCTAGCACGTAATGCAGTTATCAAGATTCCACGCCACTGTTTAGTGTCCCAAACATAGTACAGACAAACTAACTCCCAAGGAGCACCAGCTCTGCCACAGTTGCTGTTTAACTTAATTTTTGACCCTTCAGGGAAAGGAAGTGATCCTGAAGAAGTCTCAAGTCTGACTACTGATGTACTAGCTTACAGAAATCAATTTGTTTTCCAGAGGATGCATATGTGGTAGATATTTATATCAGGCTCCCTTGAGCCTACCCAAAACCTGTCATTACTACGTAAATCAGCCCTATGCTGAAGCATAAACTGCAGGATTTCTTCTACCTGGAACCATAATCAGAAATTATGCCATATGCTCATGCAGCCATGGCTAAGGGCAACTGAGGGGAACCCTCTTATTCTCCTGCACTGTGTGCATTTTTTTTTCCTGTAAGAAGGAAAACTCCAGGCTAATCAGTAGCACTTAGGATGGTTAGAAAAGCATCCTAATGCACCAGGAAGGGAAAAGCAGACCTGCATAATGCATTGAACAAATTCCAAAGGATGGTATAACCTGTTCTCCTTAGAAGGCATCAATCACATCAATAGCACTTTCTCTATAGAGGTAACAGACCTTACAATGCAGCCATCCCAGTGAGCTTCACAGGAAGTTCATGTGATCTTGTTAGTGCACACAGCAAAGGGTGGGATAGTGGAACTAAGGAAAGCAGTTTGCTTTCCAGTATGACTCTGCCCAAAGCTGAGAGGCAACAGTACCCTCATCTTGCTGGGAAATGATTACCTTTATTATGATATGTAGATGCCAAGGTGTGTGGCAAAGCCAGGGACTCACAGATGTGCCAGGCCAGGCGACACTAGTCTAAACATGGAACAAATCCTCACATCTTGTTGTGTCATACCTAAACCCAAAACCTACTTGAGGTAACACTGCTTGTTCTTGCACCTCACAACTACTCAAGAAATTGTAAGCAATACTGCAGCTAGTGTATTCCTCTTCCTTATTCAGCTCTGACTTAAGCCCTGCTCCTCTAGAAAAAAATTCAGGTCCTTGAGCACACTTTTGAAGTAACTGTGTATGTACCAGGCTGCTTTCACCTGTGGAGACAAGAGAGGTGTCAGGAGCCCTGAGCGAGCACACCTTGGACACTCCCCATTTATTGCCACAAGGGCTCCCAGCAGGCTGGAGGCTGGTTTCAATCCAGAGCAGTGTCAGGTCCTGCTGGGAGGAAGACACCTACAGAAGCAGTACAGCACTGGCAATGACAAGGTTTATAATTTACCACCTACAAGAAGAGAAGCAAGAAACTGTTATGCTCAACTTTAACACTTACTGTCCAAGAGGAATGGAGCTTCAGCCCTGACTATAGTCCTCACCATCAGTAAGGTACTTTTCACCCTCCCTTCCACATGTTCCATATTTATGCATAGCCTCACGTTGGTTAAATAGCATCTATTTTGGAATAAAACCTGAGAGTCTGCAACTAACTAACTAACAAGCAGGAACAGTTTAGTTCCCAGCAGCATTATGTGAGGTATCTGCTTAGAGACAGAATCTGAACTGTTTTACGAACCCATTTGAAAAGTCTGTTCCTACTTCGTTGAAGAATTGTGTTGATATCATGGGCAGACAGGACAGAACTTGCTACTTGGGCTATATGTACACTTTCTAAAGCTGAAAACAGTCATCTCTGCTGCTCAGCTAAGACTGATCTCACTCTTGTTGCCCGCACATTTATCACAGATTATGGCCTTTGAAGACTCTACAGAAATGGCAATTGATGGGAAGACAATGCACTTGGTATTGGTCTTGTAGGTGAAATACTGCCTAACAGACATCTGTACATTGAATTACAGCACAGAAAAAACCCCTCTAATGTGAAAAGAGGAGATGGACAATGCCAGGGCCTGAAGTGAATCATTACACTGCCTGAACGTTTAGTTGCTTAGCACTTCCCAGCTTTTGCTGATAAACAACAGGAGCTGAATAGCATTCAGGCACACCCCAGCACTCTCTGGAGATTTGATACTGTCCCCCTAATTCATAGCCTGCTGGTGAGCTTTGTTCACTGCTTCAGCTAAACCATTAATTAAGAGAAAGCCTTCATGCAGTCCCGTACACCCTTACAAGAATAATACGACAGTCATGCTTTGCTGGGTGGGTTGGGAACAGACAGTGGGGAACAGTCCCCTGTTGAGGCAGCAGGGAAGCAGATACCTTCAACAGGGATGTAAAGTGCACGAGAAAAAGGTAATGGCTACCTACTCCCTTGCAGGCCCTTTTGAGTCCTTGGACATGGTTTTATCCTCGCTGCACAAGACTGCATCTCCCCAGAATTAAAGAGAGATTGGGTAGTGGGTTTAGACCTCTGAAAGTTAAAAGTTAATGCAACAAGCAACTACTGAAGGAAGAATGATGATACTTTGCAAGGCAGAAAGCAGTGCTGCTAGGAGCAGCAGAATGGAATACATATCCAGACTGCCTCAGAGACTCAAGTCACACACTCTGCAGCAACGCAGCTCTGGGAAGAGGCAGACAGTGCTTGTAGAGCATGTATGTCTGTGACCTCAACACGGCCCATGAATTTATGGACATACCAGAAGTGGGATATTCAAGATAAAAATCCAATTTTAAATTAATATACTCCGAAGGGGAGCAAAGGGAAGATGTGATCATTCTCTGTACCTGCAGTACCTGCTACAGGCATAGAGGCCATCAGAAAGTCTCAGTCTGCTTCCCCAAAGAAGAATCACTATCAAACTTCCCTCTCTGCAAAATGAAAGGGACAGTAACACACAGGTCTGATACCAAAACACGAGCACTTCCACCGACTAGATGGTGTTTCTGCCACATTCCAGTTACTCCTGAACATATTTAGGAAGACTAAGATAAAAATGTGTCAATATGGACTAGTAAAGTGAGGTAAATTAGAAAAACCTGCAATTTTAGCATCACCCTCTCTACAGAGAGGCACAAACATTTTGTTACCAGGTCACTGTCTTATCTCAATGGGACCAAATAATTAATCCACACTTTAGAAAACCTTCATTTTCATCCTCAGCAATGAATACAATGATATAGTCAAAAGAACAGGTATACAGAAACATAACAGAAAGGACCAGCTGAAAACACTGTTCACCCCAGTAACCATAACAACAAATAAGAGAAATGTGTTTGGCTGAGGGATCCGCTTCCCTCTTTTTGGTAGTATCTTTTAACTTAAGAACAGCTGCATTTGAGTCAAAGAATAAAGCTCAAGATAGTCACAAAAAATAAAGGATGTATTTTTCTCCAAAGATCAAAACCATAAGTAAGACAAGACATTCATATTAGAGTATTAAGTTCAGTGTTCAGAAAAAAAACTCTTCTGCCATATATAAAAAAAAGATACTGCAATTGTTTTACTGCTCAAGAATCTCCTTGCTCAAACTGCTTAACTCTTCTGTCACGAAGTTTTGTCAGTAACTTGATTTTAACTACAGCGTACAAACAATTTTCTTTACCACCCTCATCTTATCTAAAGCTCTTCTTTTGTTCTGGAAAGTTTTGTTGCATGCTCCTCTATAAATTTGCTCAAATGCTCTAAATCTCTGTCCCCGCCTTCAAATTTAATAGGGTTGTTCTTCTTGTCCCTCGGAGCAAAGTAGATGGTGGGGAATCCCTCTACTTTGTAGTGGTCGTTCGTCAGGTCATTAGCAGTAGCATCCATCTTGGCTATAATTAGGTTTTTCTCATTCTTGTACTTTTTGCCTAGCTCAGTATACACCGGTTCTAGTTTCTTGCAGTGTCCACACCATGGGGCGTAGAACTCTATGAGAACATCATTCTTTGGATCCATTACTATGGTATCAAAAGTTTTACCCACTACCACTTTCACAGGCCCTTTGTTATTTTTTGGCACTGGCTGGGACTTCACAATTGGCTTCAGTTTTCCTAGAAGGAAGCAAAACACACAGCACTGTTAGAATATGTTAAGAGTAGCCCTTATGATCTCCCCTAAGAAAAGGCAGAAGTACATCCTCCTGCCAGGGGCAAATAAAAAAGAAATCACTTTACCAGCAAATTAACTTGCCCCTGCATGAAACACAGGTTGGTTTGCTGGTGGCCTTTTAGCCAAATAACCTCACAAAACATAGGCAACAATTTCTTTTGCAGTTCCATAGAACCTTTCTCCATCTTTTTATGGCTGTCCATCCACAAGGTATTAACTAGTGATTTATTACAGAATTCCCAAATATGAATGATCAGCTCACACTTCAAAGCTACAGGAACATTTTAGGCTTGCCAAGCATGCTCAGTTTTAGAATATAGTTAAAAGTTACAGCACAGTGCAAGCAACAAAGTTAATGAACCAAAGTTTAAAAACAAAAGGCAAACATCCTAAAGCTTTAATTCACGGAACACTGCAAGGTTGTACATATGACTTTATTTCAGCTACTGCCTCAGGAAAAGCTCTTGGAAGGGTAAACAGAACAGTAGCTTAGAGAACCCTATTTTAGAAACTGTACCTTTTTTGAATGCCAGCACAAACTGCCTGAGTACATCAGAGTCAAACTCTTCTGGCTCCATGGCATATTTCTTGCCCCCTTCATCCAGAATGGCAACATTGACATCCTCTCCACTCTCAAGCAGGCCCAAATCTTTTATTTCAGAAGAATAATCTTCCTCATCAGAAACAGCAAACACGTATTCAGGGAAGTCTTTGGCCACTTCCAGGACTTTGCCTCTCCAATACTGGGTAGCTGAAAAACCAGAACACGAAAGGATTGGCAATTTCTAGTTACCCACGCCTTACTCCATGTCATAGCAGAGGAATGGTAATTACAACAAACTTACCAACACGGTAGTCAAAACTAAAGTCCACAGAGTAATAGACAACCACTAGAGGGCGCTTAGCATATCTCTTGGCGTCATTGGAAGGCTTGCGATGACCAACTAAAGGCAAAGCATGTTTTAGCACGTGCTCTTTAATCTCTGACCCATCTGTAGTATCCTGTTAGAAAAAATTGGGAGGAAAGTTCAGACAAACAGATTTAAGAGGCATTTCTGTTACATGCTACTTAAAACCAATATTGATGCATGCAAGAATGAGAGAGAGGGGCATGTTATAAACAGCACTGTCACCATACTCTTCGAATTCATCTGGACTGATTTCTTAAAGTTTTCTTGACCAAAGCAATACAGTTTCAGTGGACAAACAGGTTGCCACAAGTATCTCGTGAGAATACTGCCAACAGGAAGATGCCAACTGATCATAAATACAAGAAGAGAGAACCTTCAATCCACACACAAACTTTCTATCTTTGTATCAGCTACTCACTTTAAGATTCAGAACGTGCATCTTGGGCTCATGCTTTGACTGAAATTTTTCTGGCTGCATGACCACCAGTTTTCCTGGAGATGCTTTCAGTAGTTTTGCAATCTCGTTGCTGAAGGTGTGATGAAATTTATAATCTTCTCTCAAACTGTTAGCTGAAAAATTAAGGTTAGGGTGAAGGAAAAGTCAGCAAGTGGACTGACAGTCCCCAACTGAATCTTGAGACTGCAACTGCAAGGAAAACTCTCTCCCTATTCTCAAAGGGATGCAGAACAACTCAGACTCAGGCAAAGCTCTCATCCAGGGGTGAGAAGCATGTGAATATACATATAATTCCAGTGGCACTGTTTGAATGCTGTTCAACAAGCCATCTACTTGCTGAAATATTCTACATACTCAAAAACCTTGAAGATCTTCCAAAACACACAGCAAAACAGCTTTTTGTTTGTCAGTCTCACACCTCTTGGCTTCCCCCCAAACAGGTCAACTAGCCAAACTATTTGCTTTGGGGCAGCCTGGGAAACAGCTCTGTAGCTTTCCATGCTGGAGCAACCAACTTAGCTCTTAATCCAACTAAAAATGACAGCAGCCCCAGAAGCAGACACAGACAGGTTGCCAGGAGTAGTCTAGCTAAACATCCAGAGGTGGATGATGATTCTCTCTCCAGGTCACCTGTCCCAAACGAGTCTGGCAAAGCGCAACCTCTGGAACTGTCAGATATGAAAGATGCACTAACAGACAAGATATCCAGCCTTTAAGCCAGGAAGCTGTGATTTGTTCCTCAGGCAGGAATCTTCCCTCCTCTCTTGTATGTTTTAGGGACACAATATCAGAAGGAAGTATCTTCTGAGACTGGCTGATACTTTAGTTACAGCCCCAAAATCTGGTGTGAGCTTTTTTTTTCAGTACAAGCAGAAGATCATTCTCCCACTGACTTCCTCTTATTTGTCTCCAACCGCCCCTACCAAACTAAGAGCTGAAATAAATGACCTCTCCATGCCCAAACTCCTAGGCAGAACCTCAACAAAACATAATCCATTAGTATTTTAAAAAATTCTGTACCTGCTTCCTGATAGAGCTGATAGGCTTTGTCATTCTCTCCACTAAAGACACCAATGATGATGACATCATCCCCATCCTTCAGAAATTCCTGTACCTGCTTGGAGGCCTGAATCTGTTTGGATGGAGGACCAGCCTGTTCAATCATGTAGTCAACAATACCTGTGGGACAAGCCCCCCAAAAAAGTTGTTTAGAACTTTCATTGAACTGAAATGTTCAGGCATTCCATCTACAACATTGTTTAATACCACATTTCCCATGGACAGCCCTCCCACAGTAACTTAAAAACCAAATCAGCAAGACCTCAGTCTAAGTTTTTAAAGCTGCAGTTCTGAATATTCTCCTTCATGTTGGTTTCAGAAGAGGTGACCAAGTGTGAAATTCATGGATATTGCCTGTTCATGCAAATAACTCTCCCTTATGAAATTACAGACCCCTTACTGTCTCCTGAACCTGCTACGAGCTAAAGTTCTACTAGGATAGTCTTAAGTCTTCCCTTTTATTTAAACTTCATATTGAGTATTTTGCCAGCCATTATGGTGCATTCCAGTACATTTCAAGGCTGCTCATTTACTGATATTGCCACTGCTTCACCGTGTGTATTTAACTTTCTTTACATTAAAAGTAGCTGATAGTACCACCATAAGATGTCATAAAGTTTACAGACAAATTTAAATTGCTGACTTATGAAGAGCACAATTTGTCAGGCTTCCCCATCTACTATTGCTATGAGGTTGACAAGTCTGCAAATCCTACAGAAGTGTCAAAATATCTGTGGTCAACCCCCCAGAAAATAAGAAAAAGCAGAAGCTGCAGTACCGTATTTTTCCCTTGGACCGCTGTAGTCATAAGGTTTGCCCTTGCGGAAGATTTTGAGCGTTGGGTATCCAGTAACATCAAATCTCTTTGCAAGCTCAGTCTCAGCAGTGGCATCAACTTTAGCCAAGGGAATAGGAGGCGTGCGCTGGCTGAGCTCCTTGGCAGCCTTCTCATATTCTGGAGCAAGCCTTTTGCAGTGCCCACACCTGGGGAGGGAGAGCAGAGGGCAGTTCTCACAAGCCGTGAAGGCTGCCAGGTACCTTCTACCTCTGAAGTGGAGGAGTTAAGCCTTCCAGAATGCGGAGAGTACAAATGGGATTACTGAATCTACAGAGGACACTTCAGCCTAAGAAGAAGTATCTCTCCCATCTGTTGCTGGCCTCACACTACTGTAGATAGTTTCATTTCCAGAGGCCATTAAACTAAGGACCAGCTATCTTTTCAGTATCACAACGTGGTCCCAAAACAGTAAATAAGGTGAATCTTCAGTGAAGTTTTGGACACTCCACCTTGTTGAGACATAGATCTAGTCTAGTCTTCAAGTGATTTGCAACACGATCCTAGGTCCAAATTAAAACTAAGGTACACCAGACCTATGTACGTCTGCACAAGGTAGAGGTGTATAAAGGGGCATAACAACAGAAAACAGGTTCCCCAAGCACAGGTGACTGCCTTCTTGCTTACCACGGAGCATAGAACTCCACCAGGATTATGTCAGCACCATTTACAACATCGTCAAAGTTATCCTGGGTCAGTACCAGTGTAGCCTCGGGTGGAGGGGTCCAACTGGGGTCAGAAACTTCCTTGACTTTGGCCACAATTGCTAAAACACAGTTCAATAACCCCATTAGCAAGCGTGCATTATCACAGCAGCAGCATGTCAAATGCAAGAGATGGTATCAAGAATTTAAAATTAGAGTGGCAAACACGGTCTTGGACCAAGGCTTACACATCAAGCTTACATGCAAACACTTTCTTAATCAATCTCCTTTATGGTTTATTTCCTTGGTATTGCCAAGGTGGTCTTCTCTTCACTACATATTGCCTCTTATGCAGAGAGCAGATCTGTACTTTGCAGTACTGTAGCACATGAATTCCATCTCAAATCAGACAGAAAAGGTAGTTTTTCCCCTCTGACTGTAATTAGGCACATTAATTAAGTGAAAACCAAGTGGGTTTATATGCCATCAATATGAAGATCAGATGTTTACTGGCTGATCCATCAGCAAGCACGAGACTGCCTCCTCTTTTTGTCAAGTCCTACTTCGAGCAATCTCCTGTCAGTAACAGCATTACCCACTACATGAAAAACTGTCCTCTAGCATGCAGCCAGTTAAGAAAACTGGGAGAATTTCAGTCTTCATAGCATCATTCTGCTTAAAACAACATGCCTTGAGATCGAAGTCCTTCAAAATAGTCACATATTAAGAAGGAAGATCATGTATTACTTTGCTTTCTTAAAGAGACCTGCAAAGGTCTCGTGCTTACCATCCTCTGTCCGAGAACCATCATAATCAACAGGCTGCCCTTTTTTCAGGATTTTGATGGTTGGGTAGCCACTGACATCAAAACGACTTGCCAGTGAAGTGGCTGCAGTAGCATCTACTTTGGCAACAGGAATAGGAGGGTCATTTTCCTTCAGAGTTTTGGCAATCTTTTCATACTCAGGAGCAAACTGTTTGCAATGCCCACACCTGTCAGAGGAAGACACAAGTAGATACATAAATGCATGACAGACACGGAGAGGTATTTTGCTGCTCTGCATTTCCAGGATGCCTTTTGACAGATGTTCACATCATCAGCACAGAAATGTGTCTTGCTATGTGTTCAAATCATGGAGAGACAGAGAATAACTGTAGCTAATCTGCTGTTCATTCAAATCCCAGCTTCTTTTTTTTTCTAATTTTCATTCAACATAGAATGTATTTCCATATGCTTTATAAAGTAAAGCCATTGAAAAAAATTCCCTAACTGCTTTTACAACAGAATTATAAACTTTGTACCATGCTCCTCCTTCCTTCCCACCCCCACAAATACAGTTTCAATTCAACTTCATCTACTCTCTAATGGTAGAAGATTCATCTTCTGCACCTAGTCCCCTAAACCAAACTAAAGAGAAGAATTAACCAGTAGTTAAGTTGGCCTAATGAAATCTCACACCCACCATGGTATGGCAGCACCTGCTCCCTCTCTGGCCACACCAGAACACTCTGGGTAGAACAGAGGCTCCTGCTGCAAAAGCTGGCATGACAGAGAATATCAGCATAAGAAAAGCTAAATATAGCTTGACAAGATGAAGATGAGACCAAGAAAATGTAGGAGAAAAAAAAAAGAAAAAAAGAGGAAGTGTGTGGCAGACAGCCTGGGCTTCTTAGCCTCTCAACTGGTAGGAGTGAGGGAGTGGGGGAGTAAAGAAAGAAGAGGCGTTCAGTCTATGATGACACACATCCTTCTGCTCAGATAAACTAAGCTTCATGTTTAGCTTTCATGTAGGCAAACTACAAATGCAGGATTGGTACCTACAGCTGAGCAGGGCTGGGATTCTCTGTAACAAGAATGGCTCTAGTTAAAATGCAACTCCACCTCAAGCAAGACCATATTCCTCCCTCTATTCAAAAACTAAAAAAGGACCAAGGGGTAAGTCATCTTTGTAGGACTAAACCATTAAGAAAACGAGGTTCTGGCTGCAACACTAATTCAGCAGCTGGGTTAAAAATATATTCTACTCCTGTTTTCCTCCAGTAACCATCCCTATTGTTTTTTTCCATAAGAATGCAAGAAAAGGCATGTTCTGGCCTAAATTCTTTGTCTCAGTTGTATTCAGGTAAGTCCATTGTACCTTCTCTAAGCAGATTATGGTACTGTGCACCCTGGGATGCCAGCAGAACTATCATTGTTAGGTAGATGTATCAGGCACTGCTTCAACTGATAAACAAACAAGTTATGTTAATCACACCACACCCTCCTGGCAAGGACAGAAAAGTGAATTTGAAAAGGAAAACCTTCTAGCAATTCCCCTACTACTGAAAACTCCTTCCTTCTCCATCTAGAGGAGCAAGTGCACAAATTCTCAGTGGTCCAGCACAAGGATGGCAGCAGGCTGTGAGACCACACAGACTTTCCCAGGGCACACTGGGACCATTTCTGTTTCCTGACAGGCAGGGAGAGAGCCAGGGCTGTGCTTCCCTTGGCATGGGATGGCTCAGCATGACCCAGCTGTGTGGAGAAGGAGCAGGCTGTTGGCTATTGTACAGTACAAGGGCAAGGAATGGGTTGTGAACCCACCATGGTGCGTAGAACTCCAGCAGCACAGTATCCTTGTCTGCAGTGAAGGTGTCAAAGTTTGCATCATTCAAGACTAATACACCATTTTCTTCTTTAACTACAGAATCGTCGTCACCTTCATCATCTTCTTCATCATCATCATCATCATCACTGTCATCATCAGCTTCTTTTGTAACAGATTCTGGAAAAGTAGAAATGCAACACAGATTAGACTGCGTCAAGCTTAACACTGAAGTAACAGCACCAGGTTAAAGATGGACTGAAGACCTTCTGTGGTTAAAAAAGAAAATGGTTAAAATGTGGTTAAAAATGCACACAGGTTGGTTTCTGCTCCACCTACAGTGATAGCTATCTCAGTCTGCAAAGAGTTTGTCCCCACTACACCAACCAACAGTATCAGTATTTTAGTAAAGTGCCAACATCTATTTCTAATTCCAGGGCAAACTAACAAAATGGACACAACAAGAACTAATACACACCGACCTACATAACAGTGACACCAAGGTACTTGGTGAAATGCAGGAGGTGAGACATGTTTTGCTGGGCAAAAAGGGTACACAGAGGACACCTGAATTCAAACAGAAGCCCTTCATCATGCAGCAGAACAGCTTTCCTTCAAGCTTAGCAGCTTGTGGATGGAAAAATTAGGTGTCTTAGACAAAAAGGCAGATGTTATCTGTCCCCAATGCTTCCCTTGTACCCTTACTCACTAGATCTGTAACACCACAACTGCCACGTGCTGCCTGTCTGAAGGTATAATAACAGACATGCTCGCTATAAACCCAAATGTTACAATTCTGCTACTACCAGTGTGGTTTGGAGGCAGCACTTGAAAGTTATGCTTCCTTCCTGACTGCTCCATCCCACCTCTGTCACTCAGTATAGCTTGCTTTCAATTATAGTGATGCTTCAGGTCTACAATTCATGGAGGAGTCTTTCCACTCACAGAAGCAGCAAACACTCTGCTCTGGATCAGCACCAGCTGCAGGGAGTGTAAAATCAAGTAACTCACTGCTGCAGGAGCTCCAAGAACACCCACTCCTACGCACCTGGCAGATGTAAGGTACTCTTCTAAAAAAAAAAAAGGGGGAATGAAAGCTTCTTTTAAACAACTTTTGGGGAGACCTTTGATTTAAGAAGACCAAAACTGGTGGTCCAGAACAGGCCTTTCAAGAAGAAGGCAGGCTTGTTCAATTCCAGAAGAAAAATTAGCATGTGAAAACTGAAGCCAGGACATTTCAACTGGTCCATTCTTTGTTGGCTTGGAATTTGAGATGGTTTCTTTAATATTCGACCTTTCATATGTTCCTTTAAACTTTTTTTGTTTGTTCTTTTTATTAAACTATCTTTCAAGACAACCAGACCTTCCTGAAGGCATTTAAGGAATCTGTTACAGAAAAAGTAATGATAATAACTCATCTCAAATGCAAACAGTAAAACAACAAAGCCAAGGCCCTTTTGACCACTGGGAATCCCAGGAGTAGAAGGCAGGGGAAGAAAAAAATCCTGATTAAGGTTTTTTGTTTAAAACTATTTTCTATTTAACTCTAACTGGATTATGACTAAAATGACAGGAGTTACTGCAGCAGTATTCTGAAAATACTCTGATTTCACCTGGAATTTGAAATAAACAGGTATGAAAAAGGGAACAAACAAATCCTACTTTTTTCAGACAGACAGCAGACTACAGGAACGATCTCACCATGGATAAAATTATGCCATTAAACTGCAAAAGCTATTTTTATTTTAGAAGAAATAAGCTTATATGCTCTTAGTACGAGCTCTGGGAGAAAGTATGTTCATTTTAATTAGAAGTCAACTTTATGTACCACCAAAATATGAAAGCTTCTGATGAGAGGAGAGATCACAGGAGATCAGTTCTCACACAACAGTAGCCACATGGATTAGGTTTCTTTGACAACTATTTCTGTTTCATCTGATCTCTGAAGCAGCTAAAAGCACTACTTGCCAGCAGACAATGCCTCCTGTGTTGCAGCACTTGCTCACCTTTGAGGGAAGTCACATACCTGCAGGACTGCCCTGCTCAAACAGCTGCTTTTCAGCAGGCAAAACTTCTGCCTTACACGGCAGCCCAGCAGTTTGGAGGGCTGTTTCACCACAGGCTGCTCCTGGTTGGTGTGTGCCTGAATTTCCTGCAAGTTGCGCAATGTCATTGCTCTTCCACACAAATTGCTTCAGACTTGACACAAAGGAATTTGAGCAAAACTAGCTGGCCAATTCTGCTCATGCATCTCAAACTGACCACCAGGTTATGACCCTCATTCCTGTTTACTATGCTAACTACCTTCCCCCAACAGAGCCAAAGACCACTGCAGCTACTGAGGCACAGGCTCATGGTTTAGAAAACCAGGAACAAAACACCCCCTGCAAAAACACCCTGCACAGGTGGGAAATGTAACCATCAGATCCAACATCCATCTCTGAAATCATTCTGTATCGTACCCTGCAAGGAGCTGTACAGAGTGCCAACACAGAACTTCCCTGACAGTGACACATTGTTATGGGCATTGTACACACCCACTTCCTCCTCCTTGGAGAGGGAGGCGAGACAATAGCACTGGAACAGCAGGACTCCACCTTTTACCAAGTGGGAGGAAGGCACGCATTAAAGAAAAAAAAAAGTTAACCACACCTAGAAATTGGTCCTTAAGAGTGCAAGCTCTACCACAGCTACCTCTAACACCTCATCTAGTGTTGGGACTCAAAGACCTGCTTCGGGGACTTTCAGGGAAAGGGAAGTGGGACTACTTTTCATTAAGAACAAGAAACTTTCCACTGAATTAATGATTTACAATTTAAAGAGAACAGATGCAGAATGAGTCTAACTGTGACACCTGAAAAGGCAGAAGTAGCTAATAAATACTTGCACAAGACAGCTCATGAAAATAAAACAGCTGCCCCCAAACTGAAGTGTCTTTGTTTCTCAAAGCTACTGGCAAAGCAGGTGGACAAACGAACAAGTGGCAGCTGTGGCTAAAACCTGCCCTCCAGTAAAATATGGATCACTCCCTTTTACTCCAAAAAATCCTTTCCACAGGTTTCAAGACATTACTCCACAAGTCAAAAAACAGCATCAAATGGTACTATTTCAAGACTTGCAGTACATGATGCTGGCTAACAGGCCTTCTTCAAGATGACAGCTACTCTAAGTGAAATTAATTCTTGCAGTAACTTCACTGACCACTCAGCATTTATCAGAAATCTGACCTAGTAACTTCCTTGAAGTACAGTAAATCCTGTACAAAAAAAAAGCTGCACCCAAACATCAACAACTCCAGGATTCTGCCTGAAAATTTCCTTCCAAGGAATGCAGTTCCAGGATTGGATGAGCTCAGTTTTCAGAAAGCCAGAAGTCAACACTCATAATCTGTTCCTAAGGCATTCAAAAGAATTTCAACAAAATCAGTCCTCCTGAAGCTTTTCTGTAGTGGATCCTCTACATGATCCTTTTTCTTCATCAGGATGCTAAAGGTGTTACAGTCACAATCCAGGCTAACCTTACTCTGAGCATATTTGCCTCACTGCCCTAGCTGAGCTTCACTTCCCAAACCACACAGTGCAACGAGCCAGATTTAATCTGCACTCTTCATCTCCCAGAGAATCAATGTACACAGGATTACTTGGTCGTTGCAAAGTAAACTTATGCCACTTCCTACACATCTGCATTCACTCCGAGGGCAAAAATGGAACTATGTGCATTTTCAATGCAAAGGCTTTGTAAAGCCTATCCATGATCTATACACAATTTCTAGATACACAGGAAAACGAACCAGGTTGCACAATGGATTAGTGCTCAGCTTCCACACAGCAGGAAAGACTTCCATCGCCGGGTACCTTTGCTTCAGAGAACTCAGCAAATGAGAAGAACAGCACACCTGGGAAATACTGATGAGAGCCTGGCCCACAGGAGGCTGAGGTTCCTGCTGTCAGCCACAGGTAACATCACAGGTGTTACTCCACTGTTAGAAGGGAGTAGGGGAAGTCGGGACTAGGTTTTGTCACATGCTACAAAGCAACAACAATCAAGTGTTATAGCTAAATGCAGAGAAAGAGATATAATACTTTTATTTCAGTTTACAACTGGAAAAAAAGGGCTTCCCAGGAAGATTCTGTATCTCCATCTCCTTACTGCAGAGGTCATACCCTTTAAAACAAGTCTCCTGACCCTTACAGATCACACAGTCAGTTACGCTTACAGGGTAACTGATTTAAAAGCACTTCTTCGAGTTTCAGTGCCTGTTCAATGTGCCAGAATTTGCAGGACATGAGTTCAGAAGGTCATCCCTAATCCAGTCTCCCTGAACGCCCTCTAATACTTAACATACAGGAAACAAGAAAGATGCAGGATTTACCAAAATCCACATGAGAGAAACTTAAAACTACAAAAAGGAAACCTTCAAACGCCTGCCTCCTACGTACAGGCATGTACTAAACTGAGTAAGCCTGAGCAGCTTTGTTTCAGCTCATTCTGGAAGAGGAGACAGGGGTCAGTGAAATTCAAAGACAATGGGAAGAAACGCCAAGAAACGGGCAATACTGGGCCTTCTTTCTGTGAGAAAAAACCCCTCAAACAATTAGTTTGAAACTTGAAGAACACACAGATCCCCTGAACAACGGGATAAGGAAAAGGGTGCTCAGTAGTTACAGAATCACAGAAGGTTAAGGGTTGGACGAGAACTTAAAGATCATCCAATTTTAACTCCCTCACCATGGGCAGGGTCACCTTACACTAGACCAGGTTGGATACTCAAATAATGCAAGGGCTGGGGTGACGACCTCGCTGGGCAACCTGTTCCAATGTCTCACCACCCTCTCCTAATATCTAACCTGAATTTCTCCTCTTTCCACTTGTACCCATTAACTCTTTGTCCTACTACTACAGTCCTGGCAAAGAGTCCCTCTCCGGATAAAGAAATCGCAGTGAGTCGGAATAACGAATCGCAATAATGAAACAGCAAATCTGCTGGCGATTTAAAAGGCAGGACTTTCCAACATGGCTAATCGCTGCTTAGCCGCACACCCCGCGCTCGGAGGGGCCACCGCAGGGCGCGGGGCCGACGAGCAGCGCTGGGACCAGCGGCTCGCTCAGATCTCAGGGCCTGCACGTGTGGGCCCAGCTCCTGGGGGAGCACCCCGGCCCCAGCGGCGCCAGCCATGCCGGGCTGCCCGCGGTGGGACTGGGATGGGCCGCGGGCCCGGCCCTGCCTGCGCTCACCTCCGTCGCCGTCCTCCTCCTCCTCCTCCTGGGCCGCTGCGCCCCGCGCCAGGAGGGCGATCTGCGCCAGCCCGAGCAGCAGCAGCAGCACCCACAGCCTGCGCACCCGCATCCTGATCCCGATCCTGCTCCTGCTCCTGCTCCTGCTCCTGCTCCCGATCCCGCTCCCGATCCCAGTCCTGGTCCCGATCCCGGACC
>VWZD01011952.1:125597-199444 GCA_013396695.1 Sakesphorus luctuosus | reverse complement strand
GGGGGCGGGGCCGGAGGGCAGCGGCAGCCTATGAGGGCACGCCGCGTGCGGCGGGGCGGTGCCTGCCCAGCGTTTGTAGCGGTGGGGCGGGGCCGAGGGCAGCGCTGGGGCTTCCGGAGTAATTGGACTTCTTAAATACCCGAAGTAGGAGTTCAGAACTTATTGCCGTGTTCGGAGGTGGTGGCGCTGCCGCCGCAGGGGTCCGGCGCAGCGACCCCGTCGGTAGCACCGTGGCCGCACGGGGAGGTGTCACAGAGTGGTTTTGGCCGAATGCTTTGTCTGGTGGGCATCTAACAACACAGTGCTGAAAAATAGGCTTTAGGTGCTCGAATTGCCTGTCTGGCCCCATGCTTGGGCAAATCACAGCTGCTCACTGGCTCATGGAAGAATTGTTCTGTATTTTACAAAACCTCTGGCCCTCAAATGCATAGTTTGTAAACACAAAGCACTGCGAAGTTCACTGTGCAGCAGTTACACTGTAAAGGAGTGGCGTAGCTTGCGATAAGCAAATATCTTCAGGGTGTCAAAGTGCAAGCTCAAAATATGAATCCCACAATTTTAGGGGACTGAGAAGGCATTGTGTTGCTCTGAAAGAATATTGATGCATCTGGGTTGCCATTTGGCATTTGTACATGGTGTGTAGGTTGGAAAAATGCATCAAAGACCTCCTGTGTTCTACATTGCCTGGGACTCGGTGCCTTTCCTCAACTCAGCTGGCAAACAAGTTATTATGAAATAATACAGTGGCTAAAACAGTCACAGTTTTTCAACTTACCTGTCATACCACTAGAACTGTGTGAGACCTGATCTAAACAGAGCTCTCTGGATCCTGTAAAGATTGTGATCCTGATTCTGCCTGGTTTTGGTATCCATGTAAATATTAGTTTGGTTAACATAAATACGCACTAATTTCATGATAGGACATAACCACACTAGACACTCAATGTTCTGAGTGGGAAATATTGTATTGAAGCTTTTTATTTCAAGTCTCGTTCACTGGTTAACACCATCCTTGATTTGAACATTTTGTTGGTGTATGAAATATTTACTGTCTTTGTCCTCTGAATTTATAAGTGAAATAGTGGCTATTGTGATCCATTTTTTTTTCAATTTATGTTGCAGATTATCCACCTGGCAGTGACCTCTCAAGATAGAGAACTGTCAGGCCTAGTACTCCATGACTAACATTTTCTAGGTTACTGGAAAATTGGTTAAAATTGCTTGCAGAAAAAGTGGGCATATGAAATGGGGCAAGGTGTCAGTATTGCTTTTGTCTGTTTTGACTGTGAAATACAGGATTATATGCTTTTTCTTTTGTGGTGGATAAGTTTTATGGTTATTATGGTTTCTGTCTATGCAGTTTAACTAAACTGAAAAATGAGATCAGTAGATTTGCTAAGCAATCAAAGGTGTCAAGCACCAATATCCTGCTAGACAGTGAAAAGAAAGTGCAAATAGTACAAATACAGGGTGTTTTAATAATTACTACTTAATTGAACTCAGGAGGAAAGCTTGCAAGACAGAACCCCTTTGGTACCTGTTCAGCCAAGGCCAGCCTGACCATCTGACTGAGATTTGCTAAATTGTGAGTTCATTGTGTGGGTGGTTACAGTGTTGGTAGCCCGGCTCTTAGGCACATCCCACTAGACAAACAGGGCCTTGGCAAAGGACCATGGTCTGGGCTGTCTTCAAACCAGCAGGACTGTGCCTGTCTTCCTGGTTTGGAGTAGCACAGGATAGCACAAGTCCTTCTCTGCAGGGATGCTCTCAATCAGTTCCCCGCCGTTGCCCTGACCCAGGTGCAACGCTTTGCACTTGGCCTTGTTGAACTCATGAGGTTCCCAGCCTGTTCAGGTCCCTCTGCATGGCATCCAGTCCTTCCAGCGTATCAGGTGTATTTGGACACAGCCTGCTGGTTGGATTTGGAAGCATTTGTGGCAGGAAAAGAAATGTGGTTACCTGCTGTTGGTAAACTGTGAGGTGCTGGCTGGCACAATGCTTGCCTGTGCCAAGTAGAGCACTTTGAAGGACTTCTGAGCATTCTTCTGGAGCTGGCACGTTCTTGGAAGCTGTTTGTGTGCAGCCAGCTTGCTTGGAGAATGAGAGAATTTATTAGTGTAGACACAAGCACTTCCACATGGGTTGGCCTGAATGCCTCAGAATATCCCAGACATGTCCAATTTACTGGTATAGCTGTGGAAGTTCAGTGATTGGCAAGTTGGTGCCAAGAATAACAGAGAACGTGTGTGAAAACATGTACTCACTAAGTGGCCAAAATGCTGACCCTTACATAATTTTTCTTAGAGTTCTACATTGCAAGAAATTAATTTACAATGAGGTTACTGGGAAAAAAATAAGATATAAACTACAGTTTAGATATGAACTACAATTACAGAGTTGTATTGGATTCATAGTCATCCAGATTTGGGAGGTAACTTCACAGACACCTCAAGTAACCTCATTAATCAATTTACAAGAAATTTGCTCCATTTACAAGAAGTTTTTCTGACTTAAGCCAAGCCAAGGGCACAGCCAAGCCTCAGGTCACATTCAGCTGAACCTCAAAAGACATAAATACTCAAAAGTAACAACAAAAAGGTAATTTCATGACAGATCCTCAAGTGGTTTACAAATTATGTGCAGGGATTGCTCTACATGGCACTGAACTGCAGCCACAAGAACTGCCTGCCAATCTTTATTGGCTCTGCCTGGCAGACCTCAGTGAATCTGTAGGGATTGTCTGGGAAAGCAGAATGTAAACAGAAGAACTGAAATCTAGTCAAGACACACATGTTGGAAGTGCTGTAGCTTAGAGCTGTTATTATTTCACACACCAATCTCAAAAGGCTGAGAAACCTGGAAGACCAGATTTTTTGACAAAAAGTGAGGAAAAATGGTTGAAGTGTTTTCCCCAACCCTGGAAAAGGCTGAGGGGCAGCCCCAAGGCTGACTGGGGGAAAAGAGATGGAAGGAGGGAAAGGCTGTCTGTACTGGATTTGTGGGGCCAGGTTTTGGTGATGGGCGCACTACAGGGGTGGCTTTTTTGAGAAGCTGCCAGAAGCTTCCCCCGTGTCCAACAGTCAATGCAGCCAGCTCCAGGATGGACTCACTGGTGGCCAAGGCTCTGCTCATCAGCAATGGCAGTAACGCTTCAGTGATGACATATTTAAGGAGGAAAAAAAAGTTATTGCACAGACATAATTGCATTCAGAGAAGAAAGGAGTGAGAATATGTGAGAGGAACAACTCTGCAGACACCAAGATCAGGAGAGAAGGAGGGAGAAGAGGTGCTCCAGCTGCCAGAGCACAGATTTCTCTGCAGCCTATGGTGAAGACTGTGGTCAAGCAGGCTGTCCCCCTGCAGCCCATGGAAGTCCACAGGGGTGCCAAGATCCACCTGCAGCCCGTGGAGGAGACCCATGCCAGAGCAGGTGGATGCCTGAAGGAGGCTGTGGGAAGCCCGTGCTGGAATGGGCTCCTGGCATAACAGGCAGCAAGAACACCTGAGCACAACGATTCCAGTTTGGATTGCAGAACTGACACAAACCTCTGCATTAAGATGACAGTTGTTGGAACTAACAGCTAAAATTATACACACTGCAGTGTAATCTTGATAAATGGACCACCTGGGTAAATAAAGCTACAGGCCACTAGAAAGAGCCATTGTACTTTTCTGCTTAGCACATGAACATACAGATTCATCCTCTAAATCCTGGACATTGCTTAAATGCCAACACTCAGAAGAGGATTCCAACAGCAGCTTGGTATGACAAAGTGAGAAATACTCATCCTTAAGGCTGCTAACTTTTTTAATCTTTATTCAAACCCTAAGGAAATGTAAGAGAAAACAAACTACTGGAAAGTCCAATGTACAATCCATGAAAAATTAAGGCTATCAATTAGGAACCCGATGACAAGTATAAATCATGCAACAGCTGCTCTATGACATGCCCTCTATAGCTCACATCCAAGGTATAAACTAGACAGCTAGAAAATATTCAAAAAATGTAAACCCACTTTCCTTATAGATCTTCTGTATTAGTTTTCCTCAGGAAACCAAACATCAAACAGCAACAAGAGGCAGAAATAGTACTTACAATTCTGCCACGTCTTCTAACACCACATCAGAAATTCCAGTTTCAAGGGAAATAATGCCCAGAATTCTAGGAGCATTCCAACAATGTTCTTATCACTTTTCATCACAACATGAATGTGGAAACCTGTGCATTTGTCCATAAGTTCTGTAGATAAACCACAAAAAAAAATTGAAGAGTGCAAGAGAGTGTTTTAGAACATACATTTTTCAAACAAAATCCCCTAAATTGTGGATGGCGGAAAGAAAAACAACAACAACAACAACAACAACAAAAACCCAAAGAAACAAAACAAAAAACCAAAACAAAACACAAAACAAAACCACAAACAAAACAAAAAAACAGTTGTCAGGGTCACTGGGAAAATACATAAGGAAGGGGGGAAAAATAAAAAAGACACCAGAAACTCTTAAGGAATAGCTGCCTTGCAGAGCTGATACAGCTCCGAGTACCAGCGGGGGCGCAGGAGCCGCTCCCGGCCCCGCTCGACGCCGCCTCCCCGGGGCCGCCTCTCCCCGCGCTCCGCCCCGGCCCCTCCGCCTGTCCCGTCCGCCTGTCCCCTTCCTCCGCCCCGGCCCCGGGGCCGTGTGTCGCTTCCCTCCGCCCCGGTGACGTGGTGCTGTGCGGCTCGGCGGGGATGTGGCTGGCGTTGCTGGCGGCGCTGCTGGCGGCGGCGGGGGCGCAGTACGAGCGCTACAGCTTCCGCAGCTTCCCGCGGGATGAGCTGATGCCGCTGGAGTCGGCCTATCGCTACGGGCTGGACCAGTACAGCACCGAGAACTGGCCCGAGAGCGTCAGCTACCTGGAGGTCAGCATGCGGCTGTACCGCCTGCTGCGCGACAGCGAGGCGTTCTGCCACCGCAACTGCAGCACCGCGGGGCAGCCGCCCCCCGCATCCCCCGCATCCCCCGCATCCTCCGCATCCTCCGCCGCCGGCTCGGCGCTGGCGGAGCTGCGCCTCCTGGCCGGGGTGCTGCGGAGGGCGCAGTGCCTGCGGCGCTGCAAGCAGGGGCTGCCCGCCTTCCGACAGGCACAGCCCGGCCGCGAACTGCTGGAGGAGTTCCAGCGCCGCGAGCCCTACAAGTACCTGCAATTCGCCTACTTCAAGGTAAGTCCCTCTCCTTCTTCATCCCTCCTCCTCTTCCCTCCCATCTCCCTGCCCTGCCTCGGCTCCCCAACCCCTCCCGCTCCGTCTCGGTCTCTCCTTTCCAAAGTCTTGCCTGGTGCGGTGTCACCCTCCGGCCATGCCAAGCGCACCTGGGGTAGAGGAGGACAGAATGATGTGTCCCTACACGTGGCGTGTCCCAGCATGGCCTTGGTGGGATGCAAAAGTGCCTTGAGCACCCAGTGCTGGAAAAGTCACCTCTCATGCCGACCTCTCGCCTGCCTTTGGAGCAGTCTTTTCTGTGCCATGGCCTCATTCCCGATTGCCTCCTCCACACTGGTTTAGCTGCCCATTGTCATCCACCTCACCTCCATTTCTCCCCTGCTCACTGGTCAGGCCCCCCGGTACTTGTCCCCTTGGCTGCTCGCTGTACACTTCATCATCTTCTCCTGGGCAAATGTTTTCATCTCTTTCTGCCACTCATCTTGTGCAACTGACAGTGGGATCAGTGTATTCCTTGTATTTCTCCCTGCTTTACCCACATAGTACCATCCAGCTCTCTCTTCACCAGTTTTTCCACAGCTCATCCAGCATGTCCACTAGATCAACCTCTCCAGTTCTTCCCTGACATCTGGCCACTGGATCCTGCCTGTGTGTGCTGTAGTTGTGTCATTCCTGTCCCTGCCCCTCATCTTTCCGTCTGCCTTTACTTTCTAACCTTTATGGAACCTTTTTCAGACTCTTCATGTCACAGCTCAGCTATTGCAAGTGCTCTTCACTAGTTCCTCTCCCTCAGCATGTCCACCTTCTCGACTTGCTCACTTCTGGTCCAGCTCTTTCAAGTGCAGCAGCCCCCAGCCTGTGACTTGCAGATAATCTGATGCCTGCAAAGCTCCAGTTTTGTTACAGCCACGGGAAGAAATGAAGCAAAAATTGGCTGCTGAAGTGGGACACTAATGCTAGCCCAGGACTGGTATTTACCTTTTGCTCTTCGGTCATCCAGGAGTGGGGACACACACCTCTCTTAACAGATTTCATCCTGTTCCTCTAAATTATTGTCATTCTTTGTTCAGGATCTAATTGATTATTTTCTCCCTGCTCATCTTCATCTTCTCGATATCGAGGTCTGTCTCTCCTGCCATCCCTTCAGATACCACAGTTACTCACATTTCACATGAACAGGGCATCTGTGAGGGGCTAAAACAAGCTGAGCTCTCTGGTTCTCTTTTAGGGATTCACTCCCAATGTATCCCAGTATACATTATATAGGGTTGTATGCTCATGTGTTCGTTGTGAGATTGCTACTTGAAAGCACACATCTTCTGAACTGTTTATATGTCCTATTTTTAGGAGTGCTGCTTTCTCAGCAGTTTTTCCCAAAAGATGTGGGGAAATGTGTACTCATAAAACCCGAACGGTATCCACATGCACAGTGTCACACTGGTGTCATTCTGTGCATTTAAAGCCACCCCTAAGACCATGCAAATAAACTTAACTTGATTCATTAAAGCCTCTGCACACAGTAAACAGAAGGTATCAAATGTGTCTTTTGAGTAACAGAGGGCAGGCATTCCTTGAATTCTCAAAGCCATATAAGGATATGAAGATGACATCACCACAAATGTTTCCTTTTCTTCTCTTAATTTAACTATTAATTCTCCCCTTGTGGTATGTACAAAGTTTGCAGTGTATGGACCACAGCAAAAATCATTTCATACTTACCATTTCTAATACAATCAAGTAACTGGCAGATAGGAGTGTGAGAGGGAAAGTGGAGGAGTCCCTCCCTCTCGCTTTAAACTGTTTTTTCAGTCACATTTGCAGTAGGTTTGAGCAGTGTAGTTAGATGGTTTTGCCTTTAGTGTCTGTTTATATTGTCTTTCATATAGGATTATAATCCAGCTCTGAGCCCTTGTTACTCACTTGGGGAGCTACAAACTGTGTATCCGAAGGACTTCTTGGCTGATGGCCTCTGAGAAAGAAATGTCCCTTCCCGCACCCCTGCACCCCCTCTAACAGTACTATAGTATAGGAAGAAGAGGGAGGGAAACTCTGTATGTAATTTTTTGGAGTGACCATGTATTTATTCAGGTGGGTTCTACAGTGAAATTTTGCCACGTCTTAAGATTCTTGGAGTAGGTGTTTCTGTGCTGCAGCTTGCTCCTCTGGAGGGAGCTTTCTCAGAGCTACAGAGTTCACTTAGGAATGTGTTTCTACAAAAAACGTTATTTATTTATTTATTCATTTAAGAGGGGAAAATTGAAACCAAGAGTGAATTATGGACTAAGTAAAAATGTGACCTGTAAGCCTACCAAAGAAACAGGATTACAGCACACAGCACAAAAGAAACCAGGCATCTGACGAAAGTGCAGCTGAGATTTTCCTTTGCATTTAGCCCCATCAGGGCTGACTGGAAGTGTGTAGTTTGGGACAACCAGGAAGAACAGCTGGCAGAGTTCCAGCACTGGGGCACTCATAGTGGCACAGCAGCAATGGGTGGGTTGAAGTCTTTTTTCAATGCCATCATCTCTCAGGTTTCTTTCTGAAATGAAAAGATACCTTTTATGGATGCAAAGAGAAGAGTGCATGTGCATACGTGCCTGTGTTTCCTCCTCATGATTTTAAACATACACTGCCCTAAGCTGTTTCAGATGTGAGGTGGGACTCTATTGCCTACACAGCAATACACTGAACAGGCTGATGTGGATCTTGGCTTAGAAAAAAGGTTTTAACATTTCACAAATACCCAAGACTTCTTCTTTTTCCCTCACTCTCCCTAAATATGTGCATATTTACTATATAATTTATGAAAACATGTGCCTGTATATATATATATATATAAAATTTTAAAAATAAGTGCATGCACATGGAAATACATACATGTTTGGTCCATGCAGTTGCAAGTGAGAAATGTACACTTCACAAAGCGTATCTAGTTGGGATTAAAGTTAGTTTAAAAATGTGTACAGGAAATCACATAATACATTAGGACACAATTATTGAGCAAGTCTCTGCAGTTTGCTGTGACTTTGTAATGCCACCGGGCAGGTGTATTATTGTAATACTGTCCTTTGTGCTGCTAGGCAAGTAAGTGACATAAACACTCATGGTCAGTGATGACTCCTACCTAATATCTGTAAGTTAGCATTAGTACTTGCTATGAGATTAATTCCACACAGGATCTACATGTCTGTTTTGTGAACAGGGGAGTGGGAAGTGAAAAAAAACAATCCCTTTGACCTAAAACCATCATCTAAGCTACCTGCAACATGAAAAGGCTTCTAAAATTAAAAAAATAATTATTGTTGTAGGGAATGCAGCTAGGACTAAAACTGGGATGAATTATACTGGTTTTACTGTATGATTGTACCTGTTGGGACTATGTTTTCAGTAGAAGTAAGTTTGTGTACATAGAGACTGTAGGAAAGTTCATTGACAAAAACTGGGAACATCTGAACTGGTTTGGTTTTTTTTTCCCAATTAACTGTTTTGAACTCCTTTCTCTTCTCCCTATCATTATTTAGGCCAATAATCTTCCAAAAGCCATTGCAGCAGCTCACACATTTCTTTTGAAGCATCCAGATGATGAAATGATGCAAAGAAATATGGCCTACTATAAGAGCATACCTGATGCTGAGGAGCATATTAAAGACTTGGAAATAAAGCCTTATGAGGTAGGCTTTTTATTCAGTGTTTGGTCTTTTGGATCTGTTCTATTACTCTTCTTACTGGGTGAGATTTGAGGATCTCGTTTTCTTATGTGTTCTCAGTTCTTACTTTGTTTCCCTCTTTCTGTCATCTCAGTCTTCGTTCTGCC
Organism: Sakesphorus luctuosus; assembly: GCA_013396695.1. Classification (NCBI taxonomy): domain Eukaryota; kingdom Metazoa; phylum Chordata; class Aves; order Passeriformes; family Thamnophilidae; genus Sakesphorus; species Sakesphorus luctuosus. The sequence goes on along the minus strand of VWZD01011952.1, from coordinate 190,429 downwards.
TTCTTGATGCATTCAGTAATTCTCACCTGTCCTGCACTTCATTGTTCCATAAATGAGTCACAATAAATCACAGACAGTGGATACTTGAAAGCTACTACATGCACATCACTGTTGAAGCTAAGACAGGTGCATAGATACTCAAATTCATGAGTGCTGTAGTGGCAAAGTTTAAAGTAAATCAGGTATTTGGTGTTAAGACTCAATTAAAAATCTCTGTCACAACCTGTGCTTTAGACTCACAGTGTTACTTCTGTCCAGCAGGCTTTACTTTTGATCAGAAATGGAATTACATACTGCATTCTCTGGGAAATACCTGGTAAAATCCATTAGCCATCTATATTTGTTGTCCTTATGTTACCTGGAGAACAGCTTTTGTAGCCACCCAGAAATGGGGAGACACCATTTACTGCATTTGAATTTACACACCACTTCCCACAGATCAGTTACTCCTTGTTTTCATTCCTGCCAATTTTTCAGAATCTCTTTGTCAGGGCTGTGAGAGCGTACAATGGTGACAATTGGAGAACATCCATCTCGGACATGGAACTGGCTCTGCCTGATTTCTTCAAAGCCTACGATGACTGTACAGCGGCCTGTGAAGGCTCCCGAGAGATCACAGATTTTAAAGACTTCTATCTTTCCATTGCAGGTGAGTGGTGAGTGGTTAGGAAACAGAAAGGAAAGATACCCCCAAAGTGCATTTCAGTTTATCCATAGGATTGACTACCCAAGTTCTGTTCCTAAGTTTGGGCCAGTAGGACTTTATTAGATTCCCTGAAAACTGCTTGAATTCTGATTTACATTTTTGTTCTTTTCAGTAACATAAATCAGGTAATCAGAACAGAGTTCTTGTATTAACATGGAAGTTCTGTATCAGAATAACATAGATGTGTAAGTAATAATAACTGCCCTGTCCATGTAGCAGTGCTTAATCCAGATGGGTCTCTTGACCATCATTTCAGTATCAGCTTGGTTGCCTCTGAGGCTCGGTTGTTAGCCTGGCTTTGAAGTCAGCTTTGGGGATTTGCATAGGTCCAGTTATCTGTATCTCCTTTCTTCTAAATACAAGTTTCTGTTTTCTGGTTTTTATCTTTCCTGCATTAGAGTTTTGCTAGTAGGTAACATCTATTTTTTGTGTGTAGCTTAAAAAAAATTCCGTTGCTTTGCAAAGGAAAAGAGACATCACCTTTTTTTGATTATTGTCAGAATGGCACATACACATTTCCTATGCTCTTTGGCAGCAAAAGAAACAAGTAATTTCTCCAGTGGTCTGGACTCAGTGTTGTTGACAGTGTTTGTGTGGACAACACATGAACGTTTTCTCAATAAACTTAGAAATTCTCTTGCATTTTTCATGTTTTTAAGTTGCCATAAGGAAAACTAGCCCAACTTTTTGTCCTAAAGCCATAATATGTGTTGGTGAGGGGAAATTTTCATGAAATATGTTCATACATGAGCACCTCCAGTTTCTCATGGTGTGCAGTTAGTATCCACCAGCAGAGCAGACATGGAATAACTAGTGCAGGCCTCAAGCCTTGAGTTAATACTGCGCAAAGCAGGCAGGTGCCTAGGACAGCAAATAAGGAGTGAAGGTCAAATCACAGGCAGTAAAGCAAGAAACACAGACTGTTCCCCAGTTGGTCAGAGTCCTGACATCAGGACAACTCCCAAGGAACTGCAAAGAGTCCAGTGTCCATGCTCAGCTGTGACTGGCCCTTGCTGTCATCTTTCCCCTTCCTCCTTGGAAGGGAAGGACAATTCCCAGCAGTAGTATGGGAGGGAAAGGTAAGAATTGCTGCATGATATCTCTGTGGCCCTGTGTATGCATTTCAGATATTTTGCTCTTGAGATAAAAACATTCAAATTTACTTGCACTGCCTGGGCTGAACTGTGCTCCTGCTGCAGTGAGAGAGATTCTGCCTCTGAGGGTTTTACTGCAGAAAGCAGATGTAGCAATAAGGCTTTAACCAGAAGTATTTGGGGCTTTGCACTAGGTGTATATTTATCCCCGAGCAACGAGCCAAGTTTGGAAGCCAGCTGTCACCATTGGATGGGATCACTTCACTTGTGAGGGACTTGTGTCTCTGGCTTTAAGTGCTGGCTGCAATTGAACACTCCTATGTCTGGAGATTCCACTGCTCTTGTAAAAGATGGGTCTGGTAATTCCATTTGGCCAGTTATTTTTAGTTAACTGCAGCGTTCTTCATGCTAGGAGTTGTCAGGGGTGAAACACGTTATTTTGTCTTGGTCAGAGACTTGCTGCACAAGCTTAGCTAACTTGCTTTCACCTGCCTAATGTGGCTAATAGGTAAGCTAAGACTTTTAAATACTTCTTTTCTGTGTTGTTGCCAAATATGATATACCCTGAAATGTTTGCTACTCTTTGTTGGAAAGTTTCTTGGAATGTATTTTCTTGAAGATAAAATCACCTCTAGTCCTGTTGCATTATAGCAAGCATTTTCAGACTGGGCAAGCTTGTGAACTTAAACATTCCTGGCTGGAAGTTGTCCTGTGGTGAGCAGCATATTCTCCTTTCCTCTCTTTTAGAACATCCAAACTGCAGGCACAAAATGTGGTTATCTCTGGAGGTTTGTTTTGCAATCACACAGTTGTACTCAGCAACAATTTATTGAAATTGCAAGGGCTTTCAAAATGTGAAAAAGAAAAGAGAAACACTGTTAAGTTTACAGTTAGGAAATAATGCGACACCCTGGAACTCCATAAAACCCGCTGCCCCATGTTGCCTGTAGGTGTCAGTGAAACCTTTCTGCTCAGTTCTCCGGAATTCCAGCTCTGATTCTTTTAAAGGGGACCACGCAGATTTTTATGGAAGGACTGAGTACCATTACTTGATATGTATAATGGAGTTGTAGATTCTCAGTACTTCCAAGCAGCAAGGTCACAGATGCACAGGACCCAGGAGAGATCACAAGGCCAAATTGTAATGCGTAGCAAATGGGAGGGATTATACAATTCACTACATGTTACCTGTATCCTGTGTTGTTGTTTTCTTCCTTCTAGATCATTACATTGAAGTCCTTGCATGCAAAGTGCAGTGTGAGAGTAATCTGACGCCCATTATAGGAGGTTTTGTTGTTGAAAAGTTTGTGGCCACCATGTACCATTACTTGCAGTTTGCATATTATAAATGTAAGTAGTGATTTATTGTGCTTAAATAACATTGGGATGATCTGGGACAGATTCCATTCTTAATCTTTGCCCTCTAGTTACAGTGCTTTAGACCATAAACAGGGGCCTCCAGAATCTGCATTTTAACCTTTTCCAGGACAGAAACTGAGTTTCCTGATGTCTTTTCCTTCCTCTATTACTGTAGTTAACAGACATGGGACTTAAAATGTTCTATGTAGAGCCCATGCTCATGAAATTGTCCATGACAAAATACATTGCAGGCCCCTGTGTTTTAAGTTATGCATGATTGTGACTGGTCTGTGGTAGAAAAAATGAGACAGTTACAGAGTAAGTGTGATCTGATGCATCACTGCTCTTCATTCAGTATATGTTACCTACTGCCAGCACAAGCTGTTAGCAATTTTCAGGGTTTCATATAAATGTTAAATGTTTATATAAATAAAAATGTTCATTGTATGTATTTTAGGTGTTTTAGATGCCTTTTTTGAAGTAACTCATAACATATTAGAGTAAATACAGTGTCAGCCACTTACTATACATTGGAACATGTGCAATGGCACAGACCAATTTCGTACACCTGTGTACAACTCATGGTTTGTGCCAAGAAAGCCATAGTGATCAAGCTGTCAGACCCCCATGGTTGTTAAGCAGCTGAATTGTGTAACTCTAAAAATACATTCTTTTCTTAAACTTCTAATTCATTCAGTTAGAGAGACAAAAGATTGCACCTTCAAAGCAACACATTTAACATACCACCACTTATCCTATTGAATAAATACTCGATTTTCATTTTACTATTCAGAATTTCTTCCACAGGACAAAAGTACAGAGTATTCCATACCATTTGCTTTTCCCTAGTGGATCCTTATAATCCTGTTAGAATGGGGCTAAATGGGTTTTGAGGAAAGAGGGGACCACTGTACAGAAATTGTAATGTCTGGTGCTCTGTGATTATGTATTTTCAAGTTAAATCATTTGATGAATTTTGAGGTTTCTTGAGCAGCTTCTTGCACTGTAAGTAACACATGCAGCTTTCACAGCTATTCCTGCGGCTCCAACATCAGCAGGAAGACACATCAGCCATGTAGCATCAAGCTATTAAAGACTTTTGCTTATGTTGTTTGATTACACATTTTACACATTGACTCTTCCCTCTCTGTCAGTTCTAGTACAAAGAAGTGGGGAGGGGTTTAATATACTTTTTATTCCTTTTTTTAATAAATGCCCCAGGGCGTATGACTTAGCTGTGGGCTGATACTGGGATACCTGGGAGGAACATTTGGCGAGGATTTTCCTAGCAAACCATCAGAGGCCTTTCCTGTTTCAGAACAAAAAATTGCATATCCTTTCTGGGAAGCAATTTTTTTATTCTATGCAGTTGGTGGGGAGGTAGAGTATGGTTTCTGTTTCCATCTTGAGTTTTTCAGATCTTAGATAATAGTAATAATTTGTTCATTTACCTTCTCTGGAATTTTGTGTGTTTATTAATTAGTGAATGACATGAAGAATGCAGCTGCTTGTGCTGCTAGTTACCTTCTGTTTGACGAGAAAGATGAAGTAATGAAACAGAACATGGTCTATTACCAGTACCATAAAGACAAATGGGGACTTAAAGAAGAGGATTTTCAGCCCAGATCTGTAAGTGAACTACTTAGACACATTCAGATATTTCTTTGAAACTCAGTGGGTAAGAGGTTGGGAAAATGGGGATTATCTGTTGGTTCTGGAGTTAGACACGTACTGTTTTATTAAAACCATATAGAAAGTTGTTCACAGAGATGTACTGTGTCATGTAACCAGTTGAAATATACTACAACAGCATATAATATGATGACAAATAAATTCACACTGGTACTTCTCTGTCACTTATGCATATTTATATCTTTATGTACCTCTATAAATAAAGCAGCTGCTCCCTGAAATCTCCTGATGAAATCTATGAGTAACATTCAGGCTTTTGTGAATCATTATCTGCCAACATGCAATTGCCCACCCGTTTGTTATTTCAGGTTCTGTGGGCATTGGAATGTGTCTGGATATAGTAACTCCAGCTAAACTCACTTTACACTTACCCCATTTAGAACACAGTTGGGTGGATGAGGATGGGAAAAGGCTCAGGACTATATTGCATCTAATTATCTAAATTAGAATACTTGCTGCAAAGAACCCACAGTAACCACCAGTCCATCCAGCAATGATTGTGATCTGGCTTTGAAAAACTACTCTAAAAATGGGTTTATGTGGTGTTCTTAAATTTCTATTTCCAAAGACAATTTGCAGCGTGGACTGTGGCATCGGATTGGATTTTCTGTCATGTCTTGTTACCAGGACTTCTTGTTACACCTGAGTGACTCCTTAGGCATCAGTTGTATGAGCTGTACAACTAGTCAGTCATTAGCAATACATGTTCCACAAATTAAATGTAGTACTTTCTCTCAGGGCATGACTTCCTGTGGAAGAATCATTTAAGTTAACCTAGCTGTAGCAATAGCAGACATTCCACAGGATAACATTCCAGTTGCTTTTTTCATGTGGCTTCTTGAGACACCTCAGTCACCAAGACTTGTGCTGGACCAAGACTTCTGCTTGTTTCTTAATGCTGCATTAAACCCTGCACGTCTGTGCAGTGCTCAGGTGACTGACCTTATGCAGAGCAGTGCATTTATTCCTCTTTTAGGTTGAACTGATCTGATAATTGTACTTCCTACCTCTGAGACCAGTCTGCTCAAGTCAAAAAGACCACTCCATTCTCTCCATTTGAGTTAAGTGGGGTTTATTTGTGGGTGGCTGTTACATGCAGCACACCTTGTGGGCACACTGGAAACCCTGCAGGGCCAGCTGAGGCAGAAGGCAGCAAAAATGCATTTGGTTCTTCCAGGGAGCAGCAGCAGTCTGAGCTCCCAGGGGAAAGGCTCCTTTGTCACTGCTTTTGGGAGAACTGTGCTTTATAGCCATGCTGGAGACAGTGTTTGATGGTGGTGGGAGTGAGGGGTAGCAACAGTTCAAAACTGCAAACTGCAGACAGATTTGGCATACATGTGCAGAGAGGATAGAAGAAGGGCTCTACACATGAACCCTGAATGTTTCATTGATAACTTCTGTACCTGGGGACTACAGACAATTTCATTTTTAAATACAAAATATGAAATGCACACAGCTGTATTTTCTTGTACTTTGATCTATGTAACTATGAACAGAAGTTGCTTGCTGTCCTAATCACGTGCCTCGAGAACCATAATGCCTTTATTTTCACCAAGTGGTAATGGGGTGGCAGCAGCATTTGGCTCTGGCACTAGTTTTTAGGTGTTCTTGTGAAAGAGGAAGTCTTCTGGATTTCCTTCTCAAAAGGAGTTAAACAGGATAACGAAAGCAGATTACAGAACGTGTGACTGAGCTATGCTGTGCAGTCCAGGCAAACAGCTAGGAAGGGAGGACGGACAGGTGAGTGACCTTGCAGGATTTCCCTAGCCCGGACTCAGCCTGGGGTGGTGAGTCATTATCATGCAAAATAGCTTAGTGTGTCTTTTCCCAGAACTGCCTGCTGCCATAGGCCAGCACACAGGGAGACAGAGGCTTTCCCATGTCCAAAGCCCACTGGAATGTAGGCACAGGCTGCTGCTCAGCTCTGGCAGCCTCATTCCTTATTGTCAGACTTGCCAGTGCTTTGAAACATGAGAAAGAGGCGTGTGCTCTGTTCTGCTTGAATTGATGGAGCCTGTGCTTATGAAGATCCGCAGAAGAGTTTGGATACATTGCTTCTGTTTGCTGTTTCCTTTCTCAAACACTATAAACGCCTCCTAGGATCTGCCTTCTACTAAGTGTGGGTCTGACTTCACTGGCATAGTTTCAGGTGACATGTGATGACACTCCCCTGTCTTACTACCCTGAAGTAACATAGAAATTTGGATTTTTTTTATAGGAAGCAGTTCGATACCATAACATAACCACACTTCAGCTGGAAATGTATGAATTTGCAAAGGAACATCTGATGGATGATGATGAGGTGAGTTTTGTAGAAGTGAAATCATAGTCAAAATAAACAGCAATCATATTGAAGATGATATATAGATGTAATTCCAGGATTTGACTAATATAGAAAAATCTTCTTGTAATGGTGACCAATTTATAATAAATTTTTGGTTTTGTAAGTAGAATATAAGAACAAACCCAAAGAACATCATGTACCATTTAGAAGAACATGGATATAATTAACACAAGGATAAATATAATGCACTGAGCCCACAGGAAAAAAGAAAATCCACTTTGCAAGCTGTAACACCAGGGGGCAGAGAAGCCTTTTCTGAGTTTGGTTTTTGGTGGTTTTTTTGGGTGGTTGTTGGTGTTTTGAGGTTTTTTTTGTTTGGTTTGGTTTTTTAGAGGTTTTTTTGGTTGTTTTTTTTTTCTGAAATGTTGTTTAAATTAGATTTAAAGATCCTTATAATTTTGTTCAGAAGTAACCACCTAAATTGTAGGTTTTTTCCAAGGGAAATCTTGTTACCTGTTATTTTATTCTGCTCAGTAACATTTTGGTCACCCAGTCTTACTTCTTAAATGGTTGGAATTCATGGTCAAATAACATATAATGACTACTTATTTACACTGGAAATATGTAAAATGGATTTTTTGGGGAGGGGAGATGCAAGAAAAGTAGTTAAATATTTGAAAGGGCCTTTCTTTGTCTCCCACAGCTGAAAATAAAGTATAAATCATGGAAGGCTTTGGATTGCTGTTGGCTTTGGGTTTGGGACATTTCATTTAGAGGTTTTAAAACACTCTTCAAATGATGGAAGAGTTGGTTGCTGGCTTTGGCAAAGAGCGAGCTATGCTCAGTTATGGCATGGGGCAAGGGTGCCTGTAATGAGCACTGCTCAGGTCTCTTCTAGTTACAGAAGACGAGGATGGTTTATATTAAAAAATGAAATCACCTTCGCAATTTTTATCTCCTCCAGCACATAGGGAGTGGTAATGTTTTACAGTGGAGAAGTAATATCTGTGCTGCCTTCAGTATTCTCATAACCTGAAAGCAACTCTATGTAAAATTCCATTACAAGGTTACCAGACTTTAGGAACACCTTCCATTGTGATAAAACTGCCTGAAAGACAGATTAATAAGCTTTTTTAAAGGTTAAGCTTAGATGAGAACGAGTTTGTACAAGTTTTCATTGAGGTGTGAAATACTTGAGCACTTTTATGTTCCTATGTTAGTTTGTGGTTTTGCCCGTAATGTTTTTTTGTGTTAGGCATAAACTTAGTTTGTAAATTTTTTCCTTCTTTCCTATCTGCTGCTTCAAAACACAGGGATGAGTAATTAAGGAAGAGGAGAAGCAGTCCTTTGTGAGGGCCTTCCCCATATCTTGTTACCAGAAGGGCTTATAGAAACAATCTTCAGCCTCAAGGACTGTGTAGAGAGGAAACAAGTGTTCCTTTGCTGGCATTCATTGCTGTAGCCCCTTTCAGCAGGGCAATTATAGATGACCTTGCCATCCACGGCAGCGAGGTGCAGTGAAAACCTCAGTTAAACTTCTGAGGAACTGACAAGGAAGTCACATTATACTGAATTACATGTTTGGGTTAAACAACCAAAACTACTGGGCCTGGCCCTGCCACAGATACCCCTACCTGGCACTTTGATCACATCAGGGAAGTTCCCATCCTCTTCTCCAGGGGAAAAGCTGAAAGGCTTCTGTGGCCTCCCTTGCTAGGGCTGAAGGACCTGGACGAGATGGAGGCTGTCCATGCCTCTGGCTTGGCTCTGGCTTTTGGTAGTGAACTCATAAATCCCTGGCTACCCGAACTTGTCTTTGGCTGCAGGAGCCTTCCAGGGAGTCCAGACAGAGCAGGAATAGCACAAAGGTAAAACTGCTACCTTGCAGTTTCTGCTCTATAGGCAGGACCTAGTAGTGTAAATGGAATTTTTTTAAAAAATATTTCTCCTGGCACAGATAGAAAAGTTTGTTCCATTGGAACGTTGAAAACTGATGAAAAACCCAGATAAGGCATTACAGTAAAAAGTTTATTAAAAATTGTTAAGGATGGAGGCAACCTCTCTTCTAAGTGCACTCTGTTTATTTAAACCATGTGCTTCTTGGGCCATAGGCCATACCTTCTGTGAGTTTCTGTGGTCTGTGTTTGCTGTCTGTCAAGTTGCTTGTGGGCCAGCAAGCCCATAAGATAATCTGCAGAACAAAAATAATTCTTTTTTCCTTGACTGAAGTAAAAGGATTGATGTGGCAAGAGATATCTTCCTATGTGAGTGTCGTTGTTTTCAAGTAGACAATCTCATTCAGACTTCTCAGTGCTGCTGTATCCCAGATCATCCCTGTGTCTTTTTAAATCCTATTAGCAAAGTGAGTGAGAACATGTGGCTTCTTCAGTAATACATAGCAGTAATTGCAGAGACTGGAACAGGCAGTAATGATTTTTGCATATGTTACTACAAGAAATACTGTCCTGCCCGTGTTACTTTATTAATGTTTTTCCACAAGGAAATGAAAAACTCTAATCCAAACATTTTACATGGTAGAGGTGACAGAGAATATTAGTGCCAACTAGCTACAAATTACTTTTAAGAAAAAGTAATTATTCTTAAATATCCTCGCAGTTTTCCACAGGGAAGGTGGGAGAACATTACAGTGTTGTCATCTTAGTTGGCTATGGGTAGATGAGCTTTTTGATTTGTGTTCAGATGTGCAATGCATGAAGGCTATCATGGATACAACTCCTGGTATTGCACAGATTTAAACAGCAAACTGAAATGCCATTAAGAGCCAAACATTCAGCTAGTGTAGATATAACTTCAGCACTACACTAATTGTATGAGACATGTTTTTGGCACATAAAGTCAGTGTTCTTGAGGAATTTTTTGAGGGGGGGATAGCTACTTAGCTGTTCTAAAGTACATAAGAACCACAAGTATTTGGCTGGGATGATCCTACAATGTGATTTTTCTTTCAGTGCCTAATCAGTAGGTGAAAAGATATTGGCAGCTTTGACTCACTTGTTCATTTTATTTGTATATAATGTCGGTATCCATTTGTATAGTGACTGAAATTAGAACGCTCCATTCCTAAGTGTGGTGAGAAGAAAGTAAATGTTGAACTAATGTGACTGGTGGAAAGAGGACATATGAAATACCATCGAAACACAAGCGCCCAGTGGGCTACTGATAGCAAATAGCACTCTGAATTCAGCCTATTTTTCTTTTGGGGAATTGCTAACAATATATTTCCAGCTTTATTAACTCACTCTTTGCATATGTTTTATGTTTGAATGATTTATACAAGTGTGCTGTATATGCAGCAATTTTTAAGTCCAGACCTGTAAGCCCTGCCCTGCCTATGACCTCAGACAGCTCCAAGAGCACTGCTATGCTGAGAAGAGCTGGTGGCAGCTGTTCCAGAGAGACCTGGCAGCTGATTGGCAGTGTTATGGTCCCTGTTCTTCAGCCTGTGCTTCCTTAAAGAAAAAAATAAAGGAGATTTTTTTTTCATCATCATTCCCCAGTGGAGATTCTCCATGACCTTCCTGCTTTCTCCTCTTGCTTCTGCACCATTGGATGTGCATCTTGGTCAAAAGTGTCCCTCTTTCCATGTAAGCCACTTCTCAAGGGAAGCTGCCAGCGTAGTTGGTCTGAAGTAGCAGGATGTCCCTGAGATGCAGGTACTGGCATTAGAAGGAACTTCTGCTGCCCAGATCTTCATTAGCTTCTGTATGCAGCATAAAGCAGGCAGGAGAGCACAAGCAGAGCTCAGAAACAAAGCCTCTAGAAGGCTTCTGTTTTCAGTGCAATTGGAACAGTGGTGAAGTTCCTCTGAAATTGGGTTGACTGATGTTTTATAGGCATTATAAATACAATAAAGGAAAAACACATTTATTGGCTTACTGTAAAATACTATTGTAATAACTGCAGCGTACTGTAATCACCCATGGTATATGGGAAAAGAACAGTTAAGTGTTCAGAATATATCATTAAAATGAAATGGAAAAATATTTGACAAAGTAGCTAACATACATATAAAAAAACCCTAAGCTCTCTTAATATTGAAGAAAGAGCCCTAAAGCATGTGACAATGGGTCACACTGTGGGCTAAGTATCTGAAAAATAAACAAGGGCCAAATAATTTTCCTGCACAAAGAAATGAGGGATTTGCTTTTTTAGGTTTTTTTCCCTGCTAGAATGCAAGGAATGCCCAGCCTGGTCTGTGCAGCTCATGGAGGTTCTGGGAGGGCTTTGAGGTGGTTGTGGTGAACTCTCATGTTTTAACTGAAGGTTAGATCAAGAAATGTTCTCTTGGTTGAAGGCTGAATAAACCTTTCAGGCTGATCCACTCATGGACACATGCCTTACTGTTATCCTGAAATGTTTTCTCCCTTCGGAATGCTGCTGGCCAGTGGCTGTGTGGTGTGTACTTGCAGGCTCCATAAGGTCCGTGGAGCACAAATCCCCCACGGCTGTCCATATCAAACCTTTGTCTTCACTCTTGCAAGATGATTATTTGGTCTTGAACAAAATCCACTGGTTTTTGTAACCTAACTCCTTGTGGCTGCTTCCATTAGTTCCTAGGGCAATTACAGGACAATTACTCATTAGTTGTAGGGCAGCCTTGACCTCTTCTCACCGAGACCACCTATGCAACCCTTCCCACTACATAACCTGGCCACCTACACCCAGTACAGCAACTCTGTTGCTCTCACTGTTGACCAACTTGCCAGTCATTAAGATCTTTGAACTGTAGCAAAATTTGAATTTTTGCTGTGAAGGACAACTGGGGCACATTTTTGTGTGGGATAAGTATTTTCCTTCTAGCTCGTAGATTACAAGGAAACAAAGATCCAGCCAATTCTTGCTCTGTGTCTCTTAAGGCTCAGTTTGTTGGATGAGTTAGAGTAAAGGCTGTTTCTTATCCATTCACTGGTAATCACACATAAAAGCAGGGCCAGAATAATGTTTTTCTCTAGATCCTAATTCATTCTAGCACACTATCTTTTTTATATTCTCTGTTGCTTCCCTCAAGAGTGGACTATCTCACTCCAGTGCATATGGAATTCCTGTGGAAAAGGCCATCAGCAGATCTGCATGGAAAGCAAGGGTTATTGCAAGAAAGCTATTTTTTTCCCATAACTTTTCCAGTCCACACTGAGAAAGGACAGAACAAGATTGTAGGTGGAGGCAAGGACCCATGAGTGATTAGTATTTGCATTTGCAGAAGGCAATACTTATTCTTTGCAAGCAATGGCAAATGTCTGGGTCTGTGAGTGAGCAGTGCAAATGCTGCTGGCTGCTGGTTTTAAATGCTGCTGTTGAAAGAAAAGACCATTGGTCTCAAGTGTGCCATAACTGAGTCATGTGTTGGTAGCTTTTCCTCTTTGCTGTTTATTTTAAGAGCTGGGTAGGAGTCTCCAAAGTACAGATGTTTCTTCTAAAAGGCTGTGTTTTGTGTGTGTGAATGCAGCATTTAATATTGCAGAAGGAAGGGCCTGGCCTAATGTGTACCTTGCTATTGAACACTCGGGTTGAGGTAGTAAGTGAGGTTTTGCATTCTTTTCCTGTTCAGGCCTTTTTTTTGTCAACTGCTCTGTCTTCACCTATACAAGTGCCCCAGTCTCACTAGCATGGGTTAGCTTATTCAGGATTGACCAAGAACTCTGTTTTAAAATTATTTTTCATTACAATCCACTTATTCATGTATCCTCTGTAAAACCTTCTTGAATTAATTACTGTGGCACAAAAATTGTTCTTTCTGCCAGTACCTCTGTTGAGATGTTAATCTAAGCCAAGGGTGCTCAATTTGCATATCTTGCAGATAATTAGAGGCTCCAGTTGGTCAGATCAGCCTCTCTGGTTCTTTGAACCACTCACACCAGTCTGGGAACATTCCCCTTTTTCTGTTCGGTATCACACCTCCCATATTTCAGGCTATACCTGTTCCATCTTTTTGCTCTGTCAGTCCCACTTTTCACTGGCTATCCCTGGACAGAGAAGAGGTTGGTAGCACAGGGAGGGAGGCTGTGGGGTGCCACAGAGCTGCAGAACGTGCAGCAGGTACCTGTCCTCCAGTGGACCAAGGGCCACCCAAGGAGGATGTGCTTCATTGCAGCCGACCAAGCAGCCACCTGTGTGTCCTTCCCAGCTGCTGGCTGCAATTGTCAAGCATGTGCTCGTCTGGCAGCAAACCCTTCTCTTCCCTGAGCTCAGTTAGACTTCCCATTCCAATTCCCTGGCTGTCAGCATCACACTTTGGGCCATGCATTGCTCACCTATGATTTACATAAGCACCATGTATTTATGTAACCTGCTTTAGTGCTGGGTGACTGTTGTCCCCTCTAGTAGCTGGCAGGGGAAAGAATTGTGGGTTTGCATCTGGCATTGCGTGTAAAATTTGATGTTCTTACTGTAAGGGTAGGAAGGAGCTAAAGGGGATACCAGATAACATGAGGAACTCTGTCATACTGAAGGGTTAAATCGTATTAAAGACTCATTTCATCCTCCAGAGCTGCAGGCCAGCATGAAGTTACTAGACATGAGCAGGCTTTTTTTCCCTGGAATGAACACCTGTGAAATATTTACTGACTTCAGTCGTGCTAAAGGCCTGATTTGGTGTCAAGTGAGGGCTAATGGGACCAGGACAGTGGTCGCTGTGGTCCCAGCTGCCGGTGTGACAATGTGATCAGCTGTTCTGGGGCAGCATTGTCACCTTTTCATGAGGCCACCTATGCTCCATGGACAGCTTGCACATGTTTGACATTCTGATTTGTGAAGGCACAGGCAAAACTATTTTAAGTCCAAGTTTTGGTTGTCTTTAACTGTAATCTGGAGATTTTGCCTTTTCAAAAGTAACCAGCAACCAGGCAATCATTCAGTTGCATTGCAGGGTATTTTATGTATGTATATTTTTCAGCAACTTCTAAAATATTTTTGCTATATTTCAAACTCTATTATTCCTCAGTATATCCAATTAAACTACAGCAGCTTCTGTGATGCTTTCCTTTAGAGCTCCATTTCAGGCACTGGAGATTTCAAGTATCAGTCTTTTTTCCCCAATTATTGTTGCTTTTAAATATCCTTTTCCATTTGAAATATGGGTTTCTGTATTTCATATAGTTTCATAAGTTTCTAGATTTGAAAACATACCAGAAGTAAAGAATTTTAATTCTATTTCTATCTTCTGTGCCTTCTAAAATATCCCTACTGATGAGTGTGACACAATAATACGAATTGAATTGAATTAAATTAATTTCCCATATGGCTGAGTTCCAAAGGTATAATATTGAAATCTCCATGTCTTCATTATACTTAATTCTGTGTCATCCAGTAAGACAATTTTTCCTTTCACCCTACTTTTCAGATTCTTACCTTTTGAAGGTTGTCTGCATGTAGACAGAGGAGATAAATCCTTTTCAATATCTGTTATTCTTTCACTAAACTATGATCCTGAGGTGTAAAAGAATCGGTCTGAGTTAGATCTGGGACCTCTGTAGCAGACACCTGGATTCCCAGGCTTGAAACTCTTCATTTCTAAGTTTCCTTAGGCAATCAAAAGTCTTCTAACAAAGACAAACATGCAGAAATGTTGAGTTCCTGTTTTCCAGTGGCCAGATACTCCCTACAACCAGGAAGACATGTAGGGAGTAGGGAAGTGTTGGCATTTTTTCTTGTGTTTTACTGAATTGGATACTTAAATCTGTTTAACAAGTCCAAAGCACAATAAATTACCACCCTTCAGGACTTGCTAATACCACTTCATAGTTGTAAAAACTTGGTGGTTGTCATAAGTTTAGCCAGGTAGGCCTAAATTTAAGCTTTAAAATTCAGATTAAGCCTAGAATTGTCAGCTGACTTGAGCTGGGCTGAGCTAGCTAACAGCTGACTTCTTCTAGCCAATAATATTGTATTCCACACCATAATACATCATCTCAAAAGAAGTAAAATCCAGTGTGTGAGAGTGGCTTAGTCAGTTCTGCCATAGCCGAAGTGCGAGCCGAACGTGGTGCAGCTGCTGCCTTAAAGTAGGCCTTGCTCTTGCTGTTGCAGCTGTTTGCAGTTTGTTTGAGTTCAGAGAAGTAGAAATATTTTGTTACTCTTTCTGTTTCTTGCTAGGTGTCTTTTAGAGTGCTTATGAATCTAGAGTAATACACTTTGTATTAATTGGGGAGTGGGAGGTTATTTCTTGTTATATATAACTTGTGTGTGTGTTATATTGTAGTTTTCTCTTAATTTTCTCTTTTCTGTATAAATACATGTAGTTAGTTTCAGCATAAACCTAGTTTAAAAGTTTTTTTTTTCCCTCTCCCTGTTTTTTTTCCTCTTAGCTAGTTGGGGGGGAGGAAGCCTTTTTCTCTGTTCTTGAGCAGTTGGCATTTTGCCAGCTCAACCCAAGACAGTGGTCTTTTGAGATGGAACTGTGAAGCAAGGGACAAGAGCAGCACTTTTTTCATCTGGCTTTCCTCCCCTTTTTTATTTTTGTTTGCTTGGCTGTCATTGTTTTTCTCCTTGCTAATCGCACTTCTGAAAAATATGATGTTAATGTTTTTAATTACAATATCCATAATGCCGTTATTGCATTAAAAATAGACAAAAAATCTCTGTTTACTCTTACTGTTTTCACTGACAGAGATTTTAATGCCCTTCCTTGGCAGAATAGAAAATTGTAAAATTTTGAGTTGCAGAATGTGTGTGTCTGGAAGATGCTGTCTTTCTAAGGAATATCTTTCTAGACAAAAATGTGCTTAAAATTTAATTAGGATTGTAAAATACTGTTTGCAGTCTTCACTGAGCAGAGTCAGAAGCATAACAGTTCACAAAGATTTGGGTGGTGAAGGGAAGAGGGAGAATGAGCATCCGTGCAAAGATAATTTGCTTTCAACATAACTGCTCTAAATTGTCATTCATTTAAACATCAGAATAGCAGCTGATCAGATTTCCCAGGAGAATATTTTTTTTCTATCAGAAAGTGACAATTTGTTTTGGAAAAAAACTAAATGGCATCTAAAGAATTTTTTAGAACATGCCAAGAAGGGCAGGAAAGTTTAAAGAAATCATAGAGAATTAAGAGGTTATCAGGGCATTTTAGTTATTAGAATAAAGGGTTGGAAATATAACTCTGAGCATCCACATCTTGCTTAGAACTCAGTTTCTGAGCTGTACCAAACACTGCAGAAATGCACAGACATTCCCACAGGGGCTCCCATCTCTGGCAGAGCTTGTGACCTGTGCATGGAAGGCAAACCAGACAACACTGGTATTTCTGAGTGAGGCAGCAGTGGGGCTGCTACAGTTTGGAATAGTTTGAGGTGTTGCAGCACAGGGAAAATAAAGGGTTAGAGCAGACAGATACTCAGATATTCAGTCAAAGTTACGGTTCTACAAAACACTATTGATTTGAATTTTGAAGCTTTCTAAAATTTTTTAATGTTTGATGCTATTTTAACAGTTTCCTAATTTAACAGGTGCTTTAAACATTTATTCCTCCCTAAGTTTGAGGATTTCCTTGTCTATTTAAATACCTGAAAACGTACAAGAGGATTTATTGTGAAGTGTAATGTTTCCTTCTTTTGAGGTCTGTGTCTCCCTGCAACTGCTTATGCTCTCCCTGTATGGGACATTTACTTGCCTTTTACAGGCTTGTTGTGCTATTGCCTGCATGAGGGGTGTTAAAACTATTTGGACACCTATTATTACAGTTTATGTTTTGATTAAAATAGCAAAAATTTCCCACTAATTTTGCACTAGAGAGTTAACTTGTTTCTGTTAAATTTAATAATTTCTAGGGTGAAGTTGTGGAATTCCTTGATGAGCTGTTAGAAGTAGATGAAGAGAAGGACTCCTGATGAGTGAAAACGCCACAAAGTTTTATACAAAAGTGAAGACTCACCATTGCTCCTTACTATTGGTTTGGGTCACTTGTAGTTCCAGTTAGATATACCTCAAAGGTGCTTCTTTAAGCTCCACTTTATATCCCAAGATCCACTCCTGAAAGGTCGCTTCCATGCTACACTGACTCCTCTGTGAGCATGGCTTGTCACTGTACAGAATTGGTGCACATGAGTTTTCCTCTTGAGCTTTCTTTCCTTTGCACAAATGCAACAGAACAGACTGTTTGTATTTTCTGGGATAACACTAAGGTTCCTCATTTCAGTGCTGTTCTACTACATTGTAGCAATACAGATAAATTCTGAAGAACTTTTGTGAGATTATGAACCATGGAAGACATAAAAGTTTCCTTTTCTGAGCTATGCATTCTATTATTTATATATATCTTTTTATGTGATGATGAATAAAGTGATAATGGATCTCAGTGCACCTGAAAGCTGTTAAGATACATTTAAATAGCTGAAATAAGGTGATTAACAAAACACAACTAGTGATCTTGTAAACATTGCTTGAAGAATTCTGAAAGCAGTTTTGCTCTTTCTCAAAAACTAAATTAATTTCCATGATGTGAAACTAAGAATAAAAATAATTTTTTTTCTTGTCAATTCTTACTCTTTCTGTTGAAACAACCTGTGGTCCTTCTGTGAGGTGGGGCCACTCTTGTATAAAATGTTGATGATTGATGTATTTAGTATTCCTGAAGAAAAGTTTGCTTGGTTTTTTTAGGTCTGGTGGGACTGTCTGCATAGTATTCATCCGGAGGTAAGTACAGGTGGAAACAATGGTGAGTTTAAATGGAATCTTGAAAAACACTTACATGTGAATTCCTGTCATTTTTATTATTAACTGTACAGTGGAATCCAATACAGAAGTACTTTGAAGGCCCAAAAAATAGTGTTAGAGAGGAGTAGTGAATTATTAGATAAGTCTACTGAAGAGCAGAAATCCTGCTGAACTCAGAGGAGGATCCAGGATTTCATCCTTTGCTTTTCTCTTCATTTTCAAGGATCAAGTCCTGCATATAGAATCATAGAATCACAGAATCGATTGGGTTGGAAAAGACCTCCGAGATCATCCAGTCCAACCCTTGGGCCAACTCCAGTCCCTTTACCACATCATGGCACTCAGTGCCACGGCCAAGCTCACCTTAAAAACCTCCAGGGATGGGGAATCCACCCCCTCTCTGGGCAGCCCATTCCAATGCCTGAGCACTCTCTCTGCAAAGAATTTGTTTCTGCTCTCCAACTTCAATTTCCCCTGTCAGAGCTTGAGCCCGTGCCCCCTTGTCCTATTGCTGAGTGCCTGGGAGAAGAGACCAACCCCCACCTGGCCAGAACTTCCCTTCAGGTAGTTCTAGACAGTGCTGAGGTCACCTCTGAGCCTCCTCTTCTCCAGGCTAAACACCCCCAGCTCCCTCAGCCTCTCCCCACAGCACTTGTGCTCCAGTCCCTTCCCACTTCCATCAAGGGCAGACAAGCAATCAGTGCTCTTGTGACTGAACTGAATGGAAGTGAACTGCAAACCCAAAATCTGTGTCGAGTTTTTACAAAGGCGAAACATGATCTACACAACCTTGCTGAGTTGCTGCTGCTGTAGCTTAAATAGGCTGTTGTAGTCTGTGCTATTGAGTGTCTACAGGGCACAAGGAGGGGAATCCGTAGAACTGGGTCTCAGTGACCCCCAGCCTGTGACACCAATGAAACATCTGAAGTGGTGAGTGAAAGATACTTGGAAGATCAGATTGGCTTTTTTAGCTGCTTTAATATAAATCACAGCCAATCCACTGAAGCTGATGGGCAGACTGTTTTGTTCTCAAAGTGAAAATCCACCAAGAGCCTTTTAACTTCAGGAGATGTGCCCAACTCCACTCACAGTAATGAGACCAGAATCCAACTTGCTGTATGCCCTTAACAGACAGAGGGTGCATCAGATTTCCTTATGGTTTTTGTCCTACACAATCTTAGCCCTCCATTTCTAGTAATTTTATGTAAGAAATTAACTTTGCTATTCAAACTTACAAGCAGTTGATTATAAACCATCACTTCACCCCATGAATTACTTGTAATACTGTGGTAGTTTGGGCTTTAGGCCTCAGTTAGGCCTAAATTTAGCAGGCCCAAAGGATGTGACATAGATCAGAAGGGACAAGCATCACCTGACTTAAGCAACCAAAGAGGTATTTCATATCATCTGACATCATCAAGAAGTGTCAAGAGCTATAAAAAGAGAGAGAGGAGGAGCTTCTGTCTCTTATGGGTTTTGCCTCACATCCCTGAGGGCGCCCTGCCGAGTTCAGGCCTTGCCGCCATCCCTGCTCTGTATCCAGGGAGGAGATCACTTTCTTGTTAATTTTCTCCTCTCTTGCCGGGAGGTTTCTCTGAAGAGTTTTTGGGAGGTTCTGTGGGGTTTGGATGGTTGGAATCTGTATTATTTGGTTGGACAACTCAGTAGTTATTGTTGTTAGTCTGGTTTTCTTTTTCCTCACATTTATATATATATGTATTGTATCATATTCTGGTTTTAATTGCCTTTCTTTTGTATAATATAAGAAGCTTGCTACTTCAGGTTTTGGGGTTTTTTTTCCTCTCCCTCCTTTTCCCTTGGTTTTGAGGGGGGAACCCTTTCTCTCTCTGTTGGGCAGTTGGCATTTTGCCAGCTCAACCAAAGACAAACACCCTGCTGGATCAGCTTCTCCAATTTATACTTAGTTTCCTATTGTTCGAGGTATCTGTATGTGCAGGGGAGAGGTCCGGAGACCTCTTTTATCCTTCTGCTTTCCAGCCTTCATAGACAACTCCAGATTTCCTCCTCAGGAATGCACCATTGACCTTAAGTTCAGGCACTAAAATAGCTTCCTCTGTGAGATACTCTGGCTTTCAAATCCAGAAATCCCACTGTTCAAGGGCTTGGAGCTGGTTGCAGGTGGATTTATCCATCTACATTCCCTTTCTTTTACAGCATTTTTCCTTTACTTTTTTCCCATCACCATTTACCAAACTGACCTTGGAGCTCTGCCAGGCACCTGCTGTTGCCTGGCTGTGTCTGGGGTGCCCTGACTCTTGTGTGCTCTCTGTGGGTATTGCAGTGCAAAACATGAAAGGTTTCCAAGAGTGGTGCTTGTAATTCCAAGTTCCTGAGCCTGAGGTTTTCCATGATTGTACATCTTGTGTGGAGAAAACATGGGTGCATAAAGCTTCTAATCAGGTNAATATAAGAAGCTTGCTACTTCAGGTTTTGGGGTTTTTTTTCCTCTCCCTCCTTTTCCCTTGGTTTTGAGGGGGGAACCCTTTCTCTCTCTGTTGGGCAGTTGGCATTTTGCCAGCTCAACCAAAGACAAACACCCTGCTGGATCAGCTTCTCCAATTTATACTTAGTTTCCTATTGTTCGAGGTATCTGTATGTGCAGGGGAGAGGTCCGGAGACCTCTTTTATCCTTCTGCTTTCCAGCCTTCATAGACAACTCCAGATTTCCTCCTCAGGAATGCACCATTGACCTTAAGTTCAGGCACTAAAATAGCTTCCTCTGTGAGATACTCTGGCTTTCAAATCCAGAAATCCCACTGTTCAAGGGCTTGGAGCTGGTTGCAGGTGGATTTATCCATCTACATTCCCTTTCTTTTACAGCATTTTTCCTTTACTTTTTTCCCATCACCATTTACCAAACTGACCTTGGAGCTCTGCCAGGCACCTGCTGTTGCCTGGCTGTGTCTGGGGTGCCCTGACTCTTGTGTGCTCTCTGTGGGTATTGCAGTGCAAAACATGAAAGGTTTCCAAGAGTGGTGCTTGTAATTCCAAGTTCCTGAGCCTGAGGTTTTCCATGATTGTACATCTTGTGTGGAGAAAACATGGGTGCATAAAGCTTCTAATCAGGTTTTGCCTGTAAGTAGCATAGACTGCAGGAGGTATGAGATGGCAGAAAAGGAGTTCCAGGGTCTCTTTGTTCTACCACCCAGCATTATTTCTCTCCAGTTAAAGAACTCCATTCTCCTTTTGAGCATACTTATCTAAGATTGCTGTTACCATTTTTACAGAGCAAAGTACATGATAAAATCCTGCCATATTTTCATTGCACCAGTAAAAGCCGAGCACACCAGTTACCTGTTTTGTGATTCATTTGACTTCAATGGATTACATAGGGAATATGTAGTGCCTATGAACCCTAATTTTCCTCTTCATTGAACAGTTTTTCAATGGTTATTGCAAGTTTCTCAGCTATTTTCAATTCCCTGCTAAGGTTGTGATTCCGTCTTCAAGGCTTCCTTAAGCTGATCTCATGTTCAGTCATTTCATCAGCTCTTGGATCTTGCAGCTAAAATCCCCTGACATTGTGCCTTCTCAGATGGGGGTTTCATGATTTACTAAGATGCCCATTAGCCAATGATTTATTTTTCTTTAGTCTAGTTAGTCGAATGTCCTTTACTATTCTGTCCTGAGATGGCACCTTTTTCATTTTGTTCATGTCTGTGGATTTTTTCTGGCTTTCTTAATTTCCACTACATTTAGTCCCAAGCCAGTTCCATCTTCATAAGTACATGCAGTTCTCAAACCCTTGTTCTTTACTAATGACAAATAGGTCCTCTTCAGTTCTTTAGTATTTATTGTGGTTTTTTCAGCATTCTCAGGTTCTTTTAACTGATTTTTTCCCCTGCTCCTATTGTTAAATGCCAACATTTACATGGGACTGTAATAATTCAGTGTCTCTTCTTCCACTCCTCTGATCCTGCCACCTCTTCTTGGGAGGCTGTGGGAATATTCTTGCTTCCCTTCTGCCACCCCAAATTCCTGCAGTTGTGAGTTGTCTGCCTCAGATGTTATCAGCTCCACAACCTGATGGGATATCTAGATGCGTCACCATTTCTCTTTTTTGGCAAGGCTTACAGTGTGATGCTGATTCTCATGGTGACATCATTTTATTGAACTCACCATGTTCACCATGACCACCATGGGGCGGGTCAGACAAGAGCAACGAGGCTGGTGAAGGGACTGGAGCACAAGTCCTATGGGGAGAGGCTGAGGGAGCTGGAGGTGTTTAGCCTGGAGAAGAGGAGGCTCAGAGGTGACCTCAGCACTGTCTAGAACTACCTGAAGGGAAGTTCCAGCCAGCTGGGGGTTGGTCTCTTCTCCCAGGCACTCAGCAATAGGACAAGGGGGCACGGGCTCAAGCTCTGCCAGGGGAAATTGAAGTTGGAGATGAGAAAAAACTTCTTTGCAGAGAGAGTGCTCAGGCATTGGAATGGGCTGCCCAGAGAGGGGGTGGATTCCCCATCCCTGGAGGTTTTTAAGGTGAGCTTGGCCGTGGCACTGAGTGCCGTGATCTGGTAAAGGGACTGGAGTTGGCCCAAGGGTTGGACTGGATGATCTCGGAGGTCTTTTCCAACACAATCCATTCTATGATTCTATGTGACAGGCCTCAATGCAGCATCAGTACCATGTCTGCTGACCCTAGGGATGAAGTTCATATTGGCCTTGGTGGTAGTATTGCTTGTTAGAGAGATGTACAGTTACACTTTTTAATAGTTGCTCACATTTCTAGTAACAAAACTGGGCCTTCTGGTAGCTGCTGTTGGCCTCTGATCTGCCATAATTCAGAGCTGGTGATTCCATCCCCCCTTGGAAGTGAATGGTGTGTGAAATCCATCTTCTGGCTGGCGTGTAGCACAGGACACTGTGAGCCCTGTGCTTGTTTTCCTGTTGGATGGAGTCCTGCATGATGGGGACCTGCCTGGAAGCTGAAGATTAAACTGAGTCAAGATATGAAAAACATGACCATTGGCTGTCAGGACAGTTTCCTATGTAAGAACTAAAGCTGGGGCAAGGAGAGGGATGCACAGGTTGAAAATCTGCATCACACAGACTGTGCTAAGGATGTAATCTTGTTCAAATTAATACCTGCTCTTACTGATAGTAATTCTTCATATATTACTGGCTTCTTGCTAATTCATCCTCATAAACAGCAACATCCATTAAGAAGGGAAGAAGGGTGGTAGTGATTTTTCTCCTCAAAGCTTAATTCTCTTCCTATAAAACAGAATGGCAGGCTCCATAATTCTGTGCCTTAGCAATTCCAGTTGCCATTAAAGTCAGCTACGAAAAACAAGTACTTCTAGAATGATCAGTTCTGGCAAATTCAGTGTGAATTCAAATGTCCTGCTGGGCCATTTCATTTGCTGTTGCAATTCTGCAAGCAAACCTTCATTTACAAGGCATGAGCCAGAAGCAAATTCAAATTGCTCCCTTTCCCAGAGCTTTACTGCTTTGGAATGCTAAAATGTAAACCCAAAAGCTGTTCTTAATTCACCCAAAAAACACATCCAACCAAGGAGGTGTCATTTCTCCATACTTTGCAGAGTAAGTTCGAGGCAGAATTAAAGATGGGTCTCCCCAAGACAAACTATCCCCATGGAAATCTGATAGTGTGCCCCAATTTGCAAAGCTTTTTCTGACTGTTGGCATTAATACCCCTCATATATCTTCACATGCTTTACAGTGAATTATTAGTCTGTATTGATAATGGAGGCAGACTTAGAAAATATTTCAATTTCTAGAGAGTCTACATGAAAAATGGTTTAAATACCGTGCAAATTTTACAGCTCTGAAAACAGAGCTGTGATTAGACAAAGATTTGTTGGATTATAAAAGTACAAGTGTTTATTATGGCTGGTACTGAGAATAAACAGTTGCTTGCGTATGCCAGCTACTATGGAAATATGTTTTTAAGTTCTAATGTGAGCAGTAAACCAAAGCTACTTCAGTTAAAAAAATTCAATACTTAAACTGTGGGGAGAAGTAATCAGTGCCAGAGAAAACATTCCCATTTAATAATGTTTGAACATAGAGCTGTGATGCAGTTTGTAGCAAGGCAGTGAGAAAAACCCACAACTAATCCTTCATTGCAGCTGTCTGAACTTTTGGTTGTCTGCCATACTTTAAACAGCGACTTCTTTTTCCTGGTGACTCAAGACTTGAATGACCCAGTGTGGAGAGTTTAAGCTATATACAAAAAAGGAATTAAGTAAGAAATAGCCAAAGTAAGTTGGGTTGCACACCCCAGCAAATCAGAGGTTTGTGTCTTAAGTCCTCTTCAGTGCCTAGGAAAAAATATTAAAATAAATAGATACCTTTATATTTATTTATTTTTGGCAAGGAAATTTTCAGTGGTTTAGGCACCCATCTCTCCTCCTTCCTCTCTTCTCTCCTTGGAGTATGATGATCTATGGAAACTAAAGTCTGTAGAGAATTTGAATATTAAAGTTTATAAATGCTAACTTCTCCTGTAGAAAAGCTTTCTAAGTTTTCTTTGATTATTTTTGACTTTTTCTTCCCATTGATACATCTCGTGGGTAGGTCTTTTAAATGTCATGACGTAACAAATGTGCTTTTCTCCCCTGATTAATTCCTTTGCAAAGTAATGAAACTTACTCGCCTTCAAGTGGAAATATGGAGGTCAGAGCAGTAATTTTATTTGACTCTCAACTTAAAAGAAAAAAAGTGCTTTCTGTCTTTTGTCCCATTCTCTTGCACTTATTTGAAAAGGGATTAAACATTTAAGTATTATCCTGAGCTGGTGGAAACAAGTCTTACAATGTTCTAATAATTTCTTATTAAGACTAATTTATAAATGGTCATTCATAGCTATATATTTATATCTTTCAAACTATGTATTATGTTGTATCTTTTCATGACAAATAATTGGATATTAAGAAATGGTAAACCACTGAAGAAAGAATTCAGTCTATGCTGTGTCCAATGCCCATGGTAACAAATTCACAGCAAAACAGCTGTTGAGGTACAGTAGGCAATAAGGCAGTACAACACAGTAAACCAGAGATTGTTGTCTGTCTGGCTAATGTAAGGAAAAGCACAGAAATTGAGGGGGTTTCAGCCTTAGAACTCATCAAGTCCCTAAAATGCCTCAACCCAGTGTTTCTGTACAAAGGGAAGCAAACACGGTTTTGTTGCAAGAGTTTGAACTCCCCAACACTGCCAGTGGCTTTGCTGTTTTGTCCCACAGTGTCAGTTCTCAGCCTGCTGAAGCAGATTCATACAGCCCACAGACACAGCAGCACATGAGCTTTATGAAATGGGGGCTCAGTTAACAGGTAGTTGTTAATAAAGGAAAGGAAGGGGATGGGAGATCATATCACAGTTTTAACCCCAGTGAGCAGATTCCAACCAGCCTGTTGTAATGGGTGGTTTCCCTAGAAGTCAGTGATACATGACTTTTATTACAGAGCAACAGATCATCTGTTTATTAGTTTTCCCAAAGTCCCTGAATCATTCTGGTGAAGTGAATACTGTGAGTACAAACAGATGATGCTGCAAAAGAGAGTAGATATTCTGAAGTAGAACTGGGCTGGCAGTCTAAGCTACTTTTCAGCTCATTTTTTTATATCCAAATATCTTCTACAAGACTTATCTAAGTAACAGACCTATCTTTTCTCCATAAACATGTGGGCAGACTGCATGATTTGCACAAGAACACACACAAGCACTTCCTCTCCTGGTTTTTTTTGTAACTTGATTTTTATTTAAATACCTCCAAAGCATTATGTTAATGTACACTTTCTTCTGGTTCATGAATAGCAAGTATTTCTAAGTCTCAAATAAGATCCTTGTAAAATTTGTGTTTATAATTATATTTTGAGTCTCATTTTCCCATGTTCAGTTCCTGGGCCAAATAGTATTGACTTTTCATTTTGAATGATGCTACACAGAACTGTAACACCTACTTGTACCTTTCAGGTAAGCAATATTTTTAATGGATATTTCTGTGTTTATTTTTCAGCATATTTCCATGGAATTACAGACGATATGTTTTAGTTGAGTTAACAGTCTCCATAAAGTTGCTTAGTGCGAAATCCATTGTTGGTGTTCTGGGTTTTTTTAACTGCATTAAAAAAATAGTCTGCAACAGAAATCCCAGGTTATTTCATAGTCTAGAATGCCTTAAAAGCATAAAGTCATGCATATGTCAGAGACATATTTACAAATCTGTACAGTTTCTGTCCTTCTCTGTTTACTGTGGCTCTTGCCAGGCAACCAGATTCGACTCTGACCACTCTGAGGTCAAATTCTCCAAGATAATATATAGCTGTCATCTAAAAATTCTTTTTTTTTTTTTTGCTTACCAGCCCTGAGATTGATGGCTGCATGTAAAAGGGACCCGATTCTGCACTCCATTTCATCCAGCCTGCCTTCCATGGAGTGAGAGATGGTTACCACTGTGGCTCAAGGCAGAACATGGAAATGGGTGAACTCCACCCAGGCACCTTTCCTTACTCCAGTATTTTGATGTGTTGAACTACTGGCGTATTTTGACTAAGGCTGAGTGGCAGATGAATTTATTTCTGTCCTGCAGATTATTCACAGTTGCCAAATTTTCTCCTGTTCATTCAGAAAGGTAAGGAAGAGTACCTCATAGTGAACTCACACTGTGTTAAGGGATTCTAGAAAACACTCTTCTCTCCCTGTTTATTTTCAGAACTGTTAGAAATGGAACATGCCGTTGGAAAAGCCTCTGTGCTTTTATACCAGCACCCAGCCTAAAAGCCAAGTGTTCACATTTTGTCAACTGGATGCAAGTTCTTTCTTTCCCAGGCCTGCTTGTATTTAAAACCACAATAAGCAGGGTGCAAGTGGGCTACCCATCTCCCATAGCCAATGTCCACCCAGACACCCCTCCAGCCAGTGAAAGAGCAGAATGGTGAAAAATCAGTCCTTGCACAGAGTTCACATGGCAAAAATATTATACATGGCTTCAGTGGCCAGAGGTACTACTGGCTGTGAATTAAAATTCAGTATCTTGGTCAGTCAACACTGTGTTCAGAAAAGCAGCCAACTTTATATGGAGTTCCCCTGGAAAGTGCTTCATCACTGTTTGGCTCTGTCATAAGAGGCTATTCATCATAACACCAGGAATCAAAGGTGCTCTGACTCCTCTCCTGCTGATACTTAAGGAAAAATGGCACTTACAGTATTCTCTGAAGTCCAGGGAGACATCATGATTTCTATAGGAAGATTAGTATAAGAATGGCATTTCTTCACTAAGGCTAAAAGAACACCTTCAGAAAAATAGCACAGTGATCAGATTTGTGGCTTGTTGAATTCACAATGTTGAAGAAAATTACCTTAGTCATCATTGCAATAGTATCCATTAAAATATGGTAGCAAATAGTTTTTAAGACACATCAGGTAATAATTTGTTACTGTGGTTTATCCTGACCAGCTTGGGCAGGTTCTAAAAAAGGAACAAACACCAAATGTGTGGTTGCTCCAAAAACATCCTTCTCCTATTCTTCCCTCCTTCTTTTCCTCTTCTACTGGGAAGAGACCAAAAAGGCCTGACCAGCCCTACCATTACATTATAACCAGGTAACACAGAAATTAATCAATTAATTTATTAATAATAGGAGTAAAATTTAGAAGCGGAACAAATTGTAGATGTAGTACCAAGCACTCTTGTGTCCTGCTGATGTCTCCAAAAGACCCTTGTGATAAAAATATACAGATTCTTTAGCTCTGCAAAGTCAAATATGCTAAACTGCGATTTCAAAGGGGTGAAATCTTTTCTGTCTTCTATTTTCTCTTAGCACTGTTTTTGTCTTCTGCTTTCTGCACTGCTGGATTTTAGCATCCATGAGTCATGTGATCCTTCTAGCATCAATGTGTTTTCTCCTCTGATCTCTAGCATCTCTGCCAAAAGGCCCTTGGTTAGACTTTCTGCATTTCGATGTGCTGGTGATGGTAGTGGTGATAGCAATGATGTCTGGGTTGACACCTTCCATTTAATTTATAGACAGAATTTTTCTGCTGCCGTTTTTTGAAAAACCACACTGCCAGTACAGCTGCAACCAGTAACAAGCAGAGAAGAATCACAATTACTGCTATAATAGCACCTTTACTGGACTTGGGACAATCCTCTCCCTCACAGGGCTCAGAAGTCGGGACAGCCTTTTCTCCAAGGCCCTGGGTGAGATTTTCCTGCTCAGCCAATTCCTGGGAGGTTGTGTCAGTAACAATGACTGGAGTTGGTGCAGTGGTTGCGACTTGTTCTGGGTAGATGGTTGTTTCTCTTGGTTCTGCATATGGAGTGTGGTCGTAGGGGCTGACCATCACAGAGGTTTCTGGCATGGATGATTTCGAGCTAGTTATGTCTAACAGTGTTGTTGTACTGGGCTCCTGAGTCACCGTTTCCAGAGGTGTGGCTGGATGTTCCCCTGCAGCATCATCATAACCTCTGGTCACACTGAAGTTCTCCAGACCACTCACTGATGTAAGTGGAACTGGTGTCTCTTTAGCCCCTTCATCATCTCCCCTCGTTGTGGCTGCCACAATCTGTGTTAAACCTTCCTCTGGAGCTGGGCTACCATTTCCCAATTTTCTTACTTCAACGTGGTTTGGTTGGTCAGTCGTGAGGACAATGTCATCTTCTGTTCCCATCGAACCGTCAACTTTATCCCCCTCCTCTTCATCATCCTCTACCACCTCTTGAGTGACTGGATAACCATCTAACCACGACTCGTCAGTAATGGCAACTACATCTATCGCTGTCTTTGTGTCGTTAGTCGTGAGAATGGGGCCAATGGGGAAATCCTCACTGTCATAAAACATTTTGGCACCAGGTTCATCATAGCCTGTCTTCACTCCAATGTGGTTGTCACCTTCAGAAAACTGTGCTTTAGTGGAATCATCTGTCTCTTTCTCTGATTCAGGTTCACTGATAACTTCTGATGGAAACCAAAACAAGTTTTTTTGGCTTAGGAGTGACACTGGGGACTCAGTTGGTGCCCTGCTGCCTTTTTCAGAAGTGTCTGTGTCCTGAGTAACACCTTTAGTGCTTCCAGTTCTTCCTTCCTCTGAGCTTTTACTGAAGGAAAGCTGTTCTTGCTCCTGCTCAGTTTCTTTGCTATTGCCACGTTCATGCTCAACAACAGGTATTGATCTGTCATCAGGAAAGTTATCTTCATAGTCAATGTGTGCCTCGGTTTCATCTAGAAACATTAAAAACAAACCACAGAAACCAACACTTAATTTCTCCAGAAAAGCACTGGGCTCATTTGTTACAAGAAGCCAAGCAGAAAGGTGCAATGAGGAGTGACTTCTAGGGAGTATTTTTCATTCTACGTTATTGTTTATTTGAAATGGGCATGGTCCACCATAAGGTGATACTCAATATAAAATTTAAAAAAAAATCAAATACATATCAGTGTTAACTGCTAATATCTTACCTTTCCAAATTTAAAAATATATAGAAATAACTTACTGTCTGCAATTAGAGGACTTCCTTCAATTGCTTATTGTTCTCTCAAACCAGGATGCAACAGAGGGGTGGATTTATTGCAAAGTTTGAGTTTGATTTAGAAATACTCCCCATGCCTCAACAGACCTGCCACTCATAGCAAAACAGGCTTGACTCAAAGCATGAAGCTCAATGTTTAAATCTGAATGAAATAATGCATTGTAATTTATATTTCTTCCACTCTTCTGAAATTTTAGCTCAATGAAAAATTTTCCAAACTGGACAGGGTGGTTGATTTTCAGCTCACACAAGTTTTACTCCATAGAAAACTGATGTAATTGCTGAGATTTATGCTGGCACTAAAAGTCATAGAAAATAGTGCCTTGGGATATGGAAAATAAAACAAACTGAATCATGGTGAGAATTTTCCTTTTTAAGGGACTGTTTAGTCTTTCATGAAGACAGTGAAGCAATAGACCTGGCATGACACAGGAAACAAGAAATTAATAGGAGAAACTGCTTTATAGATCAATGCATTCATAAAACCTTATCTTTTTTTTTCCTTTTTACACTCAACCAATTTTGCATTACATTTTCATCTTAGGCCCACCTCAATTTCCGCCTGAGTCACATTCTCCTTGGAGACTGCTTCCCAGACTTCTGGCAGAGCCATAGTTGGTCTGCTCTTAAGAAAGATTAGAAATATTGTCAAACCAGCCTGACCAAAACCACTTAGCAGTGATACAGCTCACACCAGCTCACTTTTTGCCAGAACAGCTTAAGTCAAGTGCCAAAACAGAATGAGCATTAGCAAAAGGTATTTTGCTTGGAATAGCGTCTGGGTCTACCAGAAATCAAAGCCGTTATGCTAAGGAAACCAAAATGTGTGACATAGCCTGCAGAGAGTTAATACCTCTGTGAAAATTATCATCCCAGACAGCTGGATGTTCTCAGCAGGTCTACTCATCTCACAAGAAGGGTGTTGGGGGAAACCTGAGCACAATAAAAGAGTGCCAACAATGCCACTGTCTCCCCCCTGGTCCCTGTGTCCTCATCTGCTTATCTAATCCTCTAGATCCTCTCCAAGGCAGAAAAAAATTCTGTCTGGTGCAAGGATAACTTAACAGTCAGGGGAATACAAGTCTTAGTGTGGGAAGCTTCCTGGTAGGACTCTCACTTTTCTAGTTAATCCTAAAATCTTTTCCAATAATATTTCAGGCTTTCCTAAATGAATGGAGACCAACTCTGAATACCAAAGCATTTTAGCAAGATATTCATAAAGCTCTGCACGGCACTGGCCATTACAATGTTGCACTTCTACAAGCAATCAAATGTTAGTCTCACTTTGTCCCTTGCCTTGCTTTCACTTAAGAATTGTTCTACCTGGCTGGCTCTCTCTTTGCATGGAAATGATGTCTCAAACCATTTTGCTGTCCTATCATCCAGATTCCTGCTAGAAGTTGATATCTGGCATACCTGCTCCACTAAAGTCCAGTGCCTCCCAGGACAGCCTGAAAGTGTCTGTCAGGTGTCTGTTGCATGTGTACGAACTGGAACATTGTAATGTGAGAAGACACCATTTACCAGCTGTCATAGTCATTGTTTTCTCTTCGGAGATGAATCATACCAGTCTGTCTTCACCTGTATGTCTCTTGTACCTCTATTTTTGCCACTCATTTACTTTTCAGATTGTGGCAATCCAGCTGAGGCTGAAACATTGATTTTTATGTTATGGTGTTCCAGATCAAGCACACACATCCAGGAACAAAAATTACATCCACATGCTTGTGTTGTTTCCACCATACCTATTATCTAGTTATCAGCATGAACAGGCAGCTGGTATTCATATCACTGACTAGTACTTTATGTACTGGTCAGTGAGATGACCAATGTGATCCACACTCACTGGTGAATGCTTAACAACTGTAGTAACATGCTTTTTTATAGAATGTGAAGCTCTTTCCCTTTAGTGCCCTCTCCTGCCACGTAGTTTCAGCCCACTGGAAGAAACTCCTATAGATGCACATCAGGAAAAAGCATGTGCTCCTAAGAAAATACAAGTCCTCAGTCTATCAGAACATATTAAAGGGTTGTTGAACGATCAATCGAGTCTCCATCAAAGCTGCTGTCTTCAGGCCCAATCCTGCCTGTAGAGAAATGAATTGGTGCTTTCTTAATGCTGAGCTGAGCAAAGAAAAAGCCCATTGTAGTCTAAAGAGAGCCTGAGATTGGAGCTCATTATGCACTGCTTGTCACTGCATAAGGGAGTCTTGTTCCCCCTGACAATCAGATTGTGGCCCCAGTTGTAAAGCTGCTGTAACATATTTTCATATGCAATCTCACATATTTGTATAGTTTATAGCAAAGACTACCAACATAACTAATGTTAGCTTACAGGATGCCAGAATGAAAGCAACCATTGAGCTCTCTAACCATCAAAGGAAATACAGACCCCCTCACTCCAACCTTTGATTTATATGATCCTGGTTTGACTTACACAGTAATAATACTCTATTCTTTCTTCTGGGCCTCAGACCTTCAAATGGGGCTTGGACTTAGTGACTTTGTGTTACCATGACAATCTTTTAAGGCCACTGTGAGCTTGATTTTCCATGAACAGATTGCACAACTTTCGCACTCCTTTTTGCTCACCTCCTCAGAACTTTTTTGAACTTTCCAGCTCCCTGAATCTTAGTGTTGGTACTGAAGAACAAAAACAAAAGTAGGTTCAGCTCCACTTCTTATCCAAATAGTTGTAACAATTATTTATACACATTTTTAAAAGAGCTACTGACTGATTTAATACTGATTGCATCTTCCTTTCTATTCAGGCAAGTCTGGTTTTAAGAAGAGCCAGAATTAAGATTAAGTTATCTAAGACCAAAATCTTTTATATTTGGTCTTGTTACATAATTTCTCTACCTTCCTCCAGCAAGCTCAAGGATCAGTGAGTTTTGCTTCAATGTGTTAGGGATTACTGAGGCTGAAATGAATCTTTTACAGCAACAGATGCTGAAATGACACACTACCAAAGATGTGAAGCTCAACTAAAAGGTAAAATCCTTCTAATTGTTAATTAAACCTTTTTGGGAGGCATCTGGTCCTAAAGAGCTTTCACCTCCTTCCATTTTCAATCCTAATGTGAAAGCAGTTAACAAAGAGACAGGCAAAACAAAGAGCCTGGTTTTCCACACTCGAGGACTGGTTTAATTTTTCTTCTAGGTAGCATATTGACATCCAAGCTCTATTTTGAGTGTTGCTATTTTGGACAACCATAAAGTGCACTGCATATTTTGTGGATGTATTTTTGGAGTACAGGAAATTGAAACTTGATCCTATGTAGACCATCATTATAAACATTTCTACTGTATAAAAACATCTTTATTCCATGAATCTCAAAGTAGCAAACATTAATAAGACGGCATCTGTCTTTAAGGGTGGGAGGGAAAAGAGCATGTAGACCAATTTGCCTAAGATCAGTCAGATTTGTGAACTAGAGCACCTCAAAGAATTGCCATTTGACTTGGACCAGGCACACAAACATGATTCTGTGAAATAAACCAGAGTACACTGGACAGAAATTGTATTGCCTTTTGTCTTTTGCAATAACTACAAGCAGAAGGATAATTTTTATTCCAGCAGAAAGTCTGTTAATATAAATAAGTAACCCATCAAAATTTTTTTTACTGATTCCATTTGGCAGAATCAGTTCATGCCAGATCAATACTTTACATTAATCTAATACAACTGCTCAGTGACAGGCCTGAAAATGGAACTGAAGTTTGTCATAACAATTGTTTTGACAGGCCACGGATATATTTTGTTGCTAGTTTTATTTTTTCTGTCACAACTCTTCCTTTGCACTCTCAGAATTTAAAACAACAACAAAAAAAGGCATTCCCAAATAAGATCAAAAGCCAGAGATATTTTGTTGGATTCTTTTCATTTAAAAAATTTAAAAAAACAAACACAAAAACCAACCAAACAAAAAACACCCTCCAAAATAACAAAAACCTACCATCAAAACAAAAAAAAACAATAAAAAGAAAAGGTGCTGGTTAGTTGTGCTTACAGACCACCTGGGAATCAATTCAGAAAGCAATGTTTGAAGTAATGATAACAGGCAAAAGTAATGAGAACCAAGCAAAAGGACTGGGAGCTGTAGATAAAACTTTCAGAGATGGTCCAAGTGTGATGAATTCTCCTTCCACTGACATCACAAATATGGTCCTCAGCATGGAAAAGTTAAAGTAGCTCTGAACACGCTTGAGAAGTACCCAAGGGTTGACTCTGGAGAGATTCCTTAGATGTGCTGAAGAAATGGACTTTGCTGACACAAGCACAGATCCGGAAAAACCCAAAGCAGCCCAGAGAAAAGGATAAATAGGTTATATTCTTTTGAGACACTTTTAGGGCAGAGAAGGGACAGGATTTCCCGGCTATCTCATCTGCCTTGTCTTTTAGGAAGCAAACTCTCGAGGATGCAGCCTAATGCAACACAGCCCTGACCTCCCCCACAGAAGTGTTGGTATTAATGCTTCTTATATTGAATATGTAGTTCATTTGGGGGAAAAAAGTGTAATTTAGCAATGGTCACTTTAGTCTCTGTGCCTACAGGACAGCCACAGCATGGCATGTTTACATCTGCTCTCAGACCTCAATGCAGTGCCAATCTTCAGGATGTATTTTGTGAGACAAATGCATTCTCTCCACAGAAACAGAAAAAATAATGAACTGCAAACCCCACATTCTCTGCTTAAGGTTGCTTTGTTGGGTTGAACGTGCCTGTGTTTTCATCCAGAGCACAGCATCTTTTCAGGATAAGGAATTCCAGGGAGCAATATTTGTACAGAGCCACTTTTTTCTTAAAAAGCACCTTGATTAAAAATTACAATCTATTGTCTGTTGTGCACAATGGACATTAAAGCCATTTGTAATGTGCTGTTTTCTTAATTTCCAACATATTTTACTGTACCTAGAACACACTTAGTATAACTCAAAAATCATTTTGTTCAGTTTCCCATAGCCAAGTTTCATCACGTATTTTGGGTTATAAGTGTATTGAAGCTTTTTTTTTCATTTAATTTACTAATCTGCCAGCTGTATTGTTGTACTCTTACATCCTGGGTGCCATAATAGACTGTATCTCTTCTTACTGGATCAAAACAGAGAGGAAAGATGATCATAAAGTGACTTCAAAGAACATTTGAGTGCTATATTTAGGCACTGCCGTGAGGAAAGTTCTTTGACTCCATATTTGCTCTGGGTGAACAACTGAGAGTGTAAAGCAGGCCCAGCATTTTTACACAGAAAAGAAAAACATACAATTATTGTGGTTTAGTCTGATACTTTGCCTGAACAACTGGGCGTTATAATGGGGAACAATGATATGCAGGTGTAACGTCCTCTAATTTCAGAAAGCTTTATGCAGTTAGGTAAAGGTCTTCACTCTTTCACAGATGAGGTGCACTAAGCAGCAGAGAGCAGTACACGGACTTCTCCCCAGTCTTAGAGATAGTGCAAGATGTGGGAACAGGCTTATATCACTTAATCCTCCAACTGGAGTTGTCTCCCTGTGGTCCCATTGTGTTGGTGTAAGAGCATGGGGAACATTTCACGTTTCCAGTTGCTCATCCAGCACAGATGCAGAGCAAGGGAACTGTGTCAGCTTACCAGCCTCTAAACTTAGCCCTTAAATGCTCACTGAAGTGGCTCCATGAGCATCTTTCCACTGATGTCAGCTGGTTAGGGCAGAAAAGGTCCACTGTGTCAATAGGGATATAAATTCTCTTTTAAGTCCCATCATTAACCTTCATAACAGTGAAGGTGCTCTCTTGCCTAGAAGCATTTAAAAAGCAGTGTGTGTGCTGAATTCTGGAGTACTTAGTAATTATTATTCTCTCTGCTATGACCCCAAAATATCAGTCAACTGTAAATCAGGTTTCTTTTAATTAAATTCCTTTTTTTTTCTGTTTATTTTCACTGAATTGTTACTTTTTAAAAATTAATGAATCCTAGTATCACACATTGCAGTCTTCCTGTAAAGTTTTCTTTCTTAAAAATTTGTGATCAGGAGAATTAAATATATTATTAATAGAACACTTATTATATTTTCTATCCCAGGTCCTTAAAGTGTTTGAAAAACATTAATCAGAGGAAGTCCCTAAGCATGAAGTCTACATTGAATTAATTTAAAAAATCAAAATCTACAATATCTGCTCCCAAGTTTCAGTGTTGATGTTTGTGATTTTACGGCCACAGTTTCCTATTTCTTTTTAAAATATTTTTCTCTCCCCTGTGGCCCTGTGAAAGGCTCAGGCAGAACAGGGGAAAGAGACGATTTATCCAGAGGTAACAATGAAACTCACACAACTTAAATGGCCTGATTCTCTCCCTTCCCTACTTTGGTGTAATATTTTCATTTCTGTGTGTGATGAAGTTAGCATTTCCACTAATCTCAGGGAAGGAAAAAGAAGTATCAGTTTGGTGCAGATTATAGAAATTCAGACCCACTGGGTTAGACAAAGATGTTCCTGCTTATTGCAGGGGGGTTGGACTACATGGCCTTTAAAGGTCCTTTCCAACCCAAACTGTTCTATGATTCTGTATTCTGTGATCAGATGTAGACACTCTTTTTCATCTGTCTTTCCCTCCATGCCCTCCTCTTCAGTATTTCACTTAATCATCTGAACTGCTCTTTGTAAGAAGTTTTAGAAGCTGAAATAGTTCAGCAAATGTTGGTTCTTTCAATTTTTACCTTTTTTTGTACATCCATACCATTTGGATGGGTTTGAAAGTCTGGTTCCCTGGTGCACAGACATGACCTATTTCTACTAAGAAAAAGTTTGACCTTTTCTCATGATTATCCATTGCCTGATGGTATATATTCATGAGTAAAAATAACTCCCTGCAAGCCCCATGGGTATTAAGGACTTACATAGGATCTGAAACTGATATGCCAACTCCAGCCCATACAGATAGCTCAGCTACCCAACAGCTGCCCAATCACTTGCTTAAAAATCATGTTTTGCCAGAAATACTATCTTAGAAGTGTGATTTTTCCATGAAAAAAATAGTAAGATACTCTGATGACTGTTCTTAAATATTGGAAAAGTTGGTCGGTTTATGCATTGAGCAGAGTAACAAGGGAAAGCAGAACTGATATTGCATCCACAACTGAACTCAGGGAACTATTAACTTATGCTTAAATAAGGGGAAAGTTAAAAGCTTGCTGCAGAATGTAACTAACATATAAAGGTGGATTTTACTCAGGGTTTAAATTAAGGAAATTTACTTTCTGTAATTTCCGAGAGCTCTTATGTGCTGTTTGGGGTTTTTTTGGTGGTATTTTTTGCTGTTGTTCTCATTAGTTGTTTTTATTGGGTTTTGTTTTGTTTTTCAAATGAAAATCTGTTTTCTTCAGTCAAGTTATTTTGTAAAAAAATATCCACTTTCATTCCTTTTAATGGGCAGCTACTGTTGTGTTTGTAGATTAAAGTGCTGAAATCATGGTACAAGATAAAAATTATTCACCATTTGGGGGCAGGGAGGGCAAATTAAAAAATCATACACTTTTTTTTTTTAACCTTTCCATCTCACTGCCTAATGATAATCCAAAATGCATTTCTGCCACTCTGCCACAGATTACTTCTATGGCACAGGCAGCTCTTAACTTACACAGGTCTTTAATTTTCCCAGCCTAACAAAAGGAAGCAGCAGTGTAAGGCCAGAAGTTCAAAAGTATTAAAGCTAAAGGAAAGGGCTAATAAAAGCTCAGATCATCCCATCCAGCTTCTTACAAGCCAATGGACAAAGTCAAGAGCATGAAAGACTTTTTATATTGAATGGATTCTGCCAATCAGAAAGAAACTCATAAAACCATGAAGTTTCCTGTGATTTATTGGAGACATCTATCAGTGGGATTGTAAAAGTCCTGGTGGGCCAGCTAAGACATTGACCTTCACTGGGACTGCCCGTGCCCAGGACACACTGCTGTGAGCCTGGAACCATCTTGGTTGGGCTGATGGGAGGATGTGCCCTCACAGGGGGATGCTCTGGGTGCTGGGGGAGCTTACCTTTGACACAGGCCTGCACCTGCCCGTACCACTCCCCACAGCTGTCGCACAGCAGCGTGAACGCCGTCTCCTTGTTGCCCATGATGTACCCCTGGGCACACACATACAGCAGCTCATCCCCCATCTCAAAGCCAGTGTGGCCATGCAGGATGGTGTGGGGGAAGGATGGTGGGTCCCCACAGGGCTTGTCTGAAAGGAAAAAAAGGATGAGATTGTAGAGACCTTGCAATGGTCTTTTAATACCGTGCTAGAAGCAGTGCTAAAAGAGCTACCCTGAGGATAAACCTCTACATATCCACACAAATCTCATCTGTTTCATGCCCTTATGTTCCTTCACCACTGTTTTCAGCTGTAATTGGAAAGGTATATATTGGGCCATAACTGTGATGTGATAACCGTGATGTTATTAAGTCTAACAGTCATGCATCTCCAAGGGCTTTGTTTCAAACAAGTCAGGATGCCAAATTACAGCTGTCTTCACTGGCTGCTTCTCCAAAAGATAACAAAGGCTCGGGCAGGTTTGGACTGGAAAGCAAAAGCTTGGACATGGCCATTTTTCATACCTGCAGAAATGCTTGTGACATTGTTTAAGACGGGCACTTTGATCTCTTATTACACCTTAGGAAGCCGGCAGAGGCTGAGCAATGACGCAGACCACATTTCCAGGAAGAAGTAGTCCAGGTGAACACTAGTCATTTCTCAGACTATCTCTAATCTTCTAATCTTTCTCAAAATCAAGTTTCTTTCCCCTATTTTAGGTTGGAGGCACCCTAAAATAAATAGTGACTTGTGCTGTTCAACTTAAGAACACCCGAGGGTGACATAGCTCTGAGAATCCTAAGAGCTAAATTTATCAGGGTATAAAATCCAACAAGATGTTTGATAATATTTTTGCTGGAAGCACTAAAAATCAGGAAGCAAAAATTACTGCAAACAGCAAAAAAACTGATTTGTGTTTTTAGTTGCATGAAAGAAGTGCAGAGAGGAGGCAGACAGACAGCTGCCACCAGCAGTGTAAATTCAATTTTAACTTTCTTTTTCAGGTTTGAACAGTCTTGGCTATTGTTAACGAGGTAGGTCAAGGTGTTCTAGGTAACTTCCAAGCATTGTGGATTTTCTTCTCTCACACGTCTTCCTCTTTCAGAAATGTTCTTTGGGAGGGATTTGCCATGCCCCTTTTTCTCCAGGTTTTTAGAGCCCTTTTTGGAGTAGATATCTCTTGGTTACAGTAAACAAAACGAACAAAAAAACTGTAATGCAAGAACATGATTTGACCCAGAAACCCAATGGACAAAATCTGCAGTGTTGGTACAAATAAACACTTCTATATTCCTTCTCAGTTCTGGGATTTTTCCCCAGTGGTTCTAGAACCCTTACTGACTGTGGAAGAAAAACCAACTGTTTCTCTTGCCAAAATGACTGAAGATTTAAAACCTGCTTTTGTCCCGACGCAGAACAACAGAATATGAAAAGGCTCATAAGTTCTGGTAATCGTATGGGATAAGGAAACATATGACCACATCTATGTTCTAGTGTTTATCTCTCCTGTTGAAATAGTTCACCTTGGTACAAAACTCTAATTGCTTAGTTAGCTTAGTTGGATTGTGTTCCTTGAAAAGGCTTTCGTTTGGCAGCTGAAAAAGTGACCTCCTAAACATGCAGAAAGAGAAACACCTTCAGAGAGCACTCTTGCTATTTTGCTGGAATCTGCTTTTAGGGCATCATCAGCACAAGATCTTGCAAGCAACAGTTCCACTGACACCAGTTCATGTCTGGTGTTTTCAATGGGCAATAGTTTTGACAGAAGAGCATTTTTCAATCTCCTTTCTGCATAAGCCAAGGCTTTCCTGCTTTCAACCTGGAGACATTCTGCAAAATCCTTATGAGTCCTGGCTGCAGCTTTTCCCATCATCCACCCACTTCTGACCCAGGCATAGGTAAATATGTGCTTATTTAGAAATATGATGTATTTATGTTGCCAGCTGCTTACCTTGTAGTGAAATGAAAATCCTACAATAAACACCCATGCTCTGTGAAAGTTCCTTAGGATCAGGCTTTTAGAAATCCTCTGATAGACCTGACTAACCACTTCTCAGCTGGGTGTGTTGAAAAACAGCTGCTGCTAATGTAAGGGACAGGCTACTAAAGTCAAAGCTTTGAAGTCTGTTCTCTCTACTGTACACACACACATTAATATATTTATATACATATATATACTGTCTAACACCTTCAGAAGTTAGTGGGAGTTATGCAAACACACACTGACAGAAAGAAACAAGCTCTTGAGGCTACACAAAGCTCAGTTTATGTTCAGTCTTATGGAGGTTTGGCATCTGAGGAAGTGAGGAGCAGTTAGCAGCTAGTGCCTTTCCTGTGAACTGGTTGGATGAATAGAGATTGATGCAGATGAAAGAAATTAAAAATTATTTTACTGCCTCATAGGAAGAGCACAGAGCCCTGCATTTTATATACTTTATTTATGTAACTACCTCTATTGGTACAAATGGGAGCTGTGTCTCTGCTCTGAGGAAAGTATTGATCCCAAGATTATATGGGACAATTATACATCAGAGGGTATCTTATCTACAAAGCCTTGCTTCTTGATCCTGCGGCCAGAGGAAGCAGAAAAGTAACACTTTAGTTAACTATGGCAAACACATTCAAAAAGCACATTATAACCTTCCAGGAAAGAAGAAAGCTGAAGAGGTCTTTACAGTAAATTTTGACAACAGACATGGTAAACAGAATTATTAGAGCCTGAAAGAGAGATCTGACTGATGTGTGAATGGAAAGAAAAGCAGCAGTTTTAAAGATGTTCGTGGACTAACTGTATGGAGAACTTTTGACTCTATCATGACTTTTTAAGGTCATACCTTTGCTGCAGAGCACATTGAGTGACAGCATGGACAAGTGTAAGCAAAAGCTGATACTCTGCAAAGACAAACTCAAGTTCCTACATCCAATTTGCTGCTATCTTCTCCTGTGTAAGATGTACCAGATCTTTCCAGGTTATAGCATCTTTTGGCTCCTCATTCTGCTGCAGTCTCAGTTGCTATGACAATTCCTGTTCAGCCTTTTGCCAAACATGTTCTTTCTGGTACATGTACAAAAGTGACACTGACACAGCAACTCATCAGACTGAGCCACTTCTGGGGACAGACTTCAGGTTTTTGTCTGCAGCCTTTGCACCAGGAGCTGGAAGAGCATGGGATTGTTTATAACAACAGTGTGTGCTCAGTGCTGGCATTCAGGCCATTTACTTGCTGGAAGAGAGGAGGCAGATCTGAGCCACAAAGTGTGACAGGGGATGTGTTGGCAGCAGCTTGTTGTGCAGAGGAACAGTTGTGCTCTTTGTTAAGGTGACCACAGGGGCTGCCAGCAAATTGACTCAACCCACCTTCTCCTTCAGTAGCTTCTGCAACTTGTTGGGTGGGACTCCATATAGCTGCTTTCCATTTGCAGTTTGTCCCTACAATGTGACAGGAGCCATCAGTAAAAAGAGCATAGCGTATTTCCTCTTTTGGCAATTGATTGTATGGTGGAGCTTCTTACGCATGTGTCACCTACTCTGCTTCCTCTTCATCTGCTCGACCAAAGTTCTCACCTTCGGGCCAGTTCATGATGATTTCCAGGATCCCAGGGCAATTTGATTTTCCAATATGGGCATGCTGCGTGATCAGAGCAATTCACTTGCTCCAGGTGGCATCAGTAGCGTGATGTGTAGAGGCAGGCTGTCCTGTGAATATCCACCTTAGTCAGGGGAGTCAGGGTGCCAGGACGAGCTGTGCTTCGGTGCCAATCACCTCTGAGGCAGCTTGAACTCCTTCACAAGCAGTTAGGATCTCTTTCTCTGTTGGGGAGTATCTGGCTTCAGATCCTCTCTAGCCTCAGCTCCAGAATCCAAGTGGTCGGCCTCGAGTCTCACCAGGCACCTTCTGCCAAAGGCTCCAGGACAGGCCATTATTCCCGGCAGCGGAGTAGAGCATGTTCTGTACGTCTGATCCTGTCCTGACTGGCCCAAGGGCTACAGCATGAGCAATCTCCTGCTTAATTTGGTCAAAGGCTTGCTGCTGTTCAGGGCCCCAATGANTGATCCTTCCCCTGGACTCTGCATTGATGAGGCCACACCTTGAGTGTTGTCTTCAGTTCTGGGCCCCTCAGTTCAGGAAAGAGATTGAGGGGCTGGAGCAGGTCCAGAGAAGAGCAACGAGGCTGGAGAAGGGACTGGAGCACAAGTGCTGTGGGGAGAGGCTGAGGGAGCTGGGAGTGTTTAGCCTGGAGAAGAGGAGGCTCAGAGGTGACCTCAGCACTGTCTAGAACTACCTGAAGGGAAGTTCTGGCCAGGTGGGGGTTGGTCTCTTCTCCCAGGCACTCAGCAATAGGACAAGGGGGCACGGGCTCAAGCTCTGCCAGGGGAAATTGAAGTTGGAGATCAGGTAGAAATTCTTTGCAGAGAGAGTGCTCAGGCATTGGAATGGGCTGCCCAGAGAGGGGGTGGATTCACCATCCGGAGTTTTTTAAGATGAGACTGGATGTGGCACTGAGTGCCATGATCTGGTAATCACAATGGCCCAAAAATACTGAGTCCAGCACACCAGAAGAAACCTCTCTCCCTTCCCCCTCGCCTCCCCCAGCTATCCAGCTGCCAATTTAGAGTCATCAAACATGCCGTTGTTCTCAGACCTGGCCCTTCAGCTCCCAAAACCTCTGTGTTTGTAGGGACAGACAAAATTCCCTGAAGGATCTATTTTGGAAACTGTAACAATATGTTAGACCTAGTAATGGCTCTGATTACAGACCTCTTAGAGCCTCATTATCTACTTTTTACATGGGACTGGAGAGGCCTGCTGTTAATTGAGTGGCACATTCAGTCATGATTGGCTTTTAGGAAAAATGGCTCATCAGAATAGTAACTTTAACTCCAAACAATGTGTTGAAAGGACAGGCAATGTCTGGCAAACAGTTGACACCCCTCACTTTAAGAACACAGCACCTATCTACCCCTGTCTGGATTCGTCCAGAAGTGCTTTCTCTTTATTTAAACTACAGACATCCCTTTAGTTTGTAAAGACTTTTTTTTTCAGATGTCATGATGAAATACTGTCTACAGAAAGGCCAGCATAAGATCAATGGAATAAAAATCAACATGAAAAAGATTCAGACTTCAGCTTCCATATCACCTGGCAGAACTGGGAATTTACTGGAATCTGATTATCTACATTTGCTACCTTAACTGTGTACCGTGCTCTGAAAGCTGACGTGAAACATCCGCCTTGACATAAAGTATTGCCTGTTACAACTGCTCCCATTCAGCAGAGTTTTTCCAGAGAGACCAGTGGAATTTATAGGATGTCATCTCATCATTAAAAAATTAGAAAACACAACTCTTAATGGTCAGACCTTTGAAAGAGGTGAGTGAGGATGTTTGTTTTTCTTGTTGATTGCAGAGACCTTAAAGTATATGGAATTTTTCTGTTTGTTTAAAAATGCTGAATGCAAATTGAGTACAAAATTCAATCATGGCCAAAGTAGGTGTTGCTTGTAAGCTACCAATGTTAGGATGCCAATACCTCTTATTACATGAGATAGGACTTGTAAGACTTTATTAGTTTAAATTACATCACCAGGTAGGTGGGAATTCACTGCCAGATCTATGCTCTGGAAAAGAAAACTTTAGCACTAAAAAACCATGACAAACACTAAGAATCAAACATTACACAAAGCAAACTGCAGAGTGATTGCTCTTGTAAAGCACATTCCATGTTTTTTCTGTAAAGAACACACTAATTTCTTTTTTTCTTTCTGCTGAAAAAGGCAAACTGAAATATGTTTGTAAGCCATCAAACTTGGATGGCTATCTGGAGCCAGGAGTCATGTTTGAAAAAGTTTGATTTGCATTTATGCTGTATGCTACTACAAGTTGCTGCCTGTTTAGTTTTCCTGTGGTGGCAGCAAATCAAAGCCTTGTGGAACAGAGGTCTTACTTGTTGCCTGTAAATATCAATGGACCACTGAAAGAAAGAACCACTAAAACCTGGGAGCTATTAACAAAGAGAGATTCCCTTTGGTTCATTAAAAAGAAAAAA
Source organism: Sakesphorus luctuosus (assembly GCA_013396695.1). Classification (NCBI taxonomy): domain Eukaryota; kingdom Metazoa; phylum Chordata; class Aves; order Passeriformes; family Thamnophilidae; genus Sakesphorus; species Sakesphorus luctuosus. The sequence goes on along the minus strand of VWZD01011952.1, from coordinate 147,010 downwards.
AAAAAGAGAGAGAGAACCAAGAGGATGATATACCTATGAAGTTGAATGGTATGTGGTATTACAAAAAAAAAAAAAAAAGACAGGCAGGATAAATTCCAGCTTTCTGGTTTTCTTGCTATATCTACTTTATACTTTGATAGAAAATATGACCTTTGATAGAAAATAAATATGCACTCTGTGCTCCAGATCTGACTAATGTGCGATACTGCATTTTCAGAGCAGACAGAATCTGAAGTATTTTTAGGTATTTTTTGGCACTCGGGGCCCAAGAGAGAAACTTTGTGACCTCAGCAGATCCTGAGCTGGTACCGAGTTGTCTTGCTGACTGTAATAGCTGCATAAAACATCTGTTTACGAGAAAGCAAGAAGAGACATTTCTCTGTACTGTGAAAACTGCAGCCATACTCACAGCATTCATAAAACATTACAGCTACGTCTCTCCTTGTCAAACAGAACTCTTAGTACCAATTCCCTGTAAAACATAACTCTTAGTCTTAAAGATTGCTGTGTGTATAGAACAAAATACACTTCAGAAACAAAACAAAAGGAAGTCTCTCTCCCTTCAGGATTTTCACTTGCCTGATATTGCAAGTTCACCCAGAGCTCTTCCTGTCATCTCCCCACTGCCTTGGCTGTTGGGACATGGTGAGGTGTGGGCTTAAGGAATTTGACTGAGCTCATTTGCATGCTAAATGTTAATTGAGTAAGGCTTAATTATAAGTCAAGACCTAAGAAGGGAATTTTTATGATGGTTTGTACTAGAAGTTTCATGGTGGTTTGAGATGCCCTTTGCACCACCCTAAGAACCGCCAATAAGAGCTGTGAGGAGCTACTATCAATAACTAAGTTTCTGAAGAAGAGAAGGATGATATGACTGTTTGCTCTACTTGTTCTCAACCTACTAGTCTGTCTGTTTGGCTACTCTCAGTCAAGTCTGATAAAGAAGGAAAGCTGCTGAGTGTCTTCTCATTTTGGTGAGATGAGTTTAAAAGAGGAAGAAGCCAAAGCCAGGTGGGTTTTCCATCAGGATGGACACAGGAAGGTCTTGGCTTTTACTGCTCCCACACACAGTGCTGGCCCACTGATTGACATTGCATTCAGGTGGACAAACCAGCATGTTCACATCCCTAAGGCAGCCTCAGCACAGCAACCACCTGCCCTACCAGCCATTCCCACGCCCATCAAGGACCTGAGAGTGCCATGAAGGGTAAAACAAATTGGTGAAAGAACCAGATGAATTTCATATGGGGCTGCAGATTATTGGTTGGATATATATAGAAGAAATGAAAGGGCTGGAAGAAATTAATATGGGGACATAGGTGACAGTGTAAGAAACACAAGATTTATCAATTTCAACAGGGTAAAACAACTTGCCTTTTGTACTTAATTCTAATGTATTGCTGTACTATAATTGCAATTGTAGCAATTAAAAGTGATGCCCACTTTTCTAGAAGAAAAAAGTATTCATGAAGTTTCAAGTAAGAAACAACTCACTAATCCAGATTTAGATGTGTAGTTATTAGCCATAAGTACAAAACATCAGAACAGATCTATGAGGTTCTGGTGCAGGGTTTGCTGTTGCTGCTTCATACTGGATGTTTGCTAAAACTGGAGGTGGCACCCCTGAGGTGTGGGATATTCGTTCATCAGTCAACAGCTCTGTGTTGGCTTGTGTGTCACTGTGTATTACACTTGCATGTTAAAGCTATTTCCTTTCCAGACTTTGCTCTTTCCATACCAGTTACAAAGTAGGCTCTGCCACACAACTTCGCTTAAGCCTTTCTAATCAAACATCAGCTCTGCGTCCCAGATTTTTTAAATATTCAAAGAAGAGGAAACCTTACAGCCACCCAGGAATATTTCTGCATGTAAGAACTATTTGATGAGTGCACTGGTCATCCCATTCTGTCACAAGAAAATTCCTTATCTTGTACAAAACAAGTTGTTCTTAAATTGGTTGTTTTTTGCAAATGATCTGAATTTTCCTCGAGTTTTAACTATGCAGTTGCTGTGTCCTGTGTAGTACTCCATTCCAACATAACCTTATCTCTTATGTTCTTATCTTCACCCTTACTGACCCTTTTCTGGGAACAGGAACCAAATGCAAAAGGCAAACACAGCTCCTGCTCCGAGATCCAGCAGCTACATGTAAGCTCAGATGGAGCAGGTGGGGACAGACAGGGAAGCACAAGGGCACAATGGAACAATAGTGGCCACAGCAATGATTTCAGCATCCCACAGCTGTCCCATCCACTGCAAGGTTTTGCTCGAGAGAGATTTGAAGGAAGACAATGAGGGAGTTCTGCAGATGTTTACAGGGAGCTGCTCCTATGTGTGAGGAGCAGCATGGAAGAAGGCACAAAGGTGCTTGTGTGACAGCATGAGCAACTGTGTGACAGAGCTGGCATCGCCCACAGCAGCACGGAGCCTGGAGTTGATATCACAAGGGTTACTTGAGAGGATGGTCAAACTCTGCTAAAATCATTCTTTCTAAAAAGAATTATTTGGTATATCAAATATGCGTCACCTCTGCTACATTCCACTTCAGCCACATCTTCACCACCACTGCTGCCAATGTCTGTTTAGAGAATGCCCCCCGTGTTGTGAACCTACTGTTTCTCAGGAAATGCCATCTGCTTGCCCTTGCTTTTCTTGGAAACGGGATGCAAAAACTCTCTGTGGACATCAACAATCTGTTTCAGGATTTCCCAAACTTCACGCAATCCTGCCTATCAGTAACAATTCACTTTTTGTCTTCAGAATTCATCTTTGCTGGTGGGTTCTGGCATTTGAATATCAAAAACTTAAAGCATCAACTTACATTGGAAATAATTTGGTTTTCAGAATCAGCCATGATACATCAGAGTCCCTGTAGGCTGGTCTAAACTTGTTAACAAAGGAAAAAAAAAGCCCAAAACAAAACTAAAATGGAGGCAGTGGAGTTATTTGCATACAAATGTTGTATTCTGATAGATATGCAACAGTGTGGTGTTTGGGGGCTGGAAGCCAGCTTGCTAAATTACATTCAGCTACAGTGCTGAGTAAGGGAGATGCTTCAGGCATCTCTATCATATTTGTGCCAGGTAAATTCTTTCCCTCAAAGTATACTCTGTGAACACCAAAATGGGTTCTGCTGCATCAGTAGTGCTGTTTGAACTCACTAACCTGCAGCAAAGACAAAAGATAATGCAATTTATTCGCTGCAACCAATGTCTTTATAGCAGTTGGCTCACTGAGTGAGGGATTACTATAAAGATATATTCCTTAACTTTGCCTCTCAGCAGCAGAAAAATTGAAGGCAAAACTTTTAATGTTGCAAGATAGCGGTGAGTGTGCATTATTTTAAAAGTGGATCAGTGCTGACCTTCATCCTTTACACAAAAAGCATCATATTGGTCATTCACAAAGGGACCGGTTTCAATTCTAACATCAATGGCTTTCACGCTCTGCTGTTTGCTGCCCGTCTTTCTGCATGTAATTGTCCTAAAACAAAGAAGAAGAAAAAAATAATCAGAAATCTTCTGGAGTTGTACATGCAGGTGAAATGTGGAGATGTTTTGTCAGAGTAGTCAGGCTTTAGCCTCAGCCTAACTGTTCCATAGCTGGCATGTACGGGATTAATGCAGGAAGATCTATGAAAAGAAGTGAAGGGAGAAATAGAAGTAATAAAAAAAATGTTTGCTGTAGATCAGTTCGAGGCATAGGAAGCAATAAATGTTATTATATTATATTCTGTAATACTTGTAAATATCAGACCTAGACTCAGAGCATTTAAGGCCATATTCTGCTCTCACATTTCAGCAATACATATTCCCACCAATGGCACCTGGATAGAAATTAATAGAAAACACAAGGTTAGCTCTGAAAGATTATAAATCACTAGCATTTTACATTAAAGAACCATTAAGGCTGCGTATTTAGCTGCTCAAAATTTAACAGAGGCAAGCTCAGAAAATTCATCTTGGGTCCTTGGAAGAAAAACTGTTTGTTTTTTTTTAATAGTAATTTCACACATTTGTGTAAGCTCCATTTCTTCTGGTTTGGCACTCAGCAGTACCTAATCCATCCTATTGTCCCTCATAGGCTTGAGGAAAAGTATTAAGCCTTTATTTGGTTTTACAACCCTGTACATGCTGAATGTGAAGGAAGAGTTTACTAAATATATCTTCTCTCAGCTGCACTGGCTGCTTAAAACTAACAAATAGAAGAGAGTTTGTCGTAGAAAACACTGGTTTTACAGTTACATTGAAGGTTAAAATGCTGGGAAAGTGAATACAGTCCAAATTTTTGCAGCTGGATATTAATGATGTAGGACTTATATTTTTGTGGACAGCAGGTTTGTAGAAGTGTTGCAAGGCCAGCTACTCTAGTGAGAGCCAGGCAAAAATGCTGTCCACAGAGGAATCCTTCCAGTGGAGGAAATGTATCATGTTGTATTGGGCAATTATTGAACTAATGGTGCCATCAGTCCTGCACTGAATTTGAGCAATAAAGTAAAATGAAATAAATAAAATAAAATATTAAAATAAAATATAATAAAATTAAATNNNNTAAAATAAAATAAAATAAAATAAAATAAAATAAAATAAAATAAAATAAAATAAAATAAAATAAAATAATAAAATGCTCATTCACTGAGGGACAAAAAGATCCAGTGGTAACCCAGTATTTCATGATGCACTTAAATATAGATAATAATTGACTTACAGAAATAGGTTGAATCATGGCTGTACAGACTATATTCATTCTGGAACATGTTAGCTTTTGAGTAGTTAAATATGCAACTTTAATATTCTTTCCAGATAAACAAACAAAAGCAACATGAAATGAGCCATACGGTGGTGGTCATGCACATGCACCAGGATGGTTCCTACCACTCTTCTGCTCTGGCCAACAACATGATGTCATCCCTTGTTGAAAGTCCCTTTAGGGTTTGAAATCAAATATGTTTCTTTTGTAAGGAAAACTCCTCTTGACTGTTTGGTGAATCACTTGAAGGAGACATTCTCCAGATAAGTTTTAAATCAAGTTCTCTTAGAATTTGAATCCTTTATAGTCTGAGACCTCTAAGTCAGTAACTAAGCACTTAGACAAAAGTGATTTGATCTACCAAAATGAGTTCAGATGACTGGGAGAATCAGGCCATCAATTAGAAAATTTCTATATGCATTCACATTGTTCCCTTGGGTCTTACAAGGTCTAAGTGAACGAGACAGTTGTGCCTCCCTTCAAAAAGTGACTTATCAACCTTAATCTTTCCAATAATTACGCGCTTAGGTCCCTGGATCACTTATGCCTTGCAACACTGACTAGATGTGATATGTCTGTAAAAAACCATGCTTTTTGTCTGCAATTGTGCACTGTAGGCTTCAGGCTGTCTCTCTCTCAAAAACCTCCAACCCAACAAAAAAAAAAACTCCCAACAAACCAAACCAATTTTGAAGACTTGCTGCCATCATAAAATTCTGATCTCCAAAAATCAGGCCACATCCATTTCTATGTTCTGTCAAGGAATAAAATTCCTGACACTTGGAAGACACTTTTGAAAATCTTACGTTGAAATTTCTGATTTCTAATTCCATTATCTATATTTACATATTTTGCTTCTACCCAAAGCAGTGTAACTTTTTAATCAGTTCCTTGGCAGGCTAAGAAGTTATCTGTCACATCCCTGGTCTGATCAGGCCATCACCAAAACAGGATGCCTGGCTCATGTGTAAGACTATTTAAAGAGCAAGTTTTTCTCACCTTTTTTTCAAATATTGTACAACAAATTTCAAGTTTGTAGCTGATAGAATATATTGCTTAGCTAATTCATTTTAAGAACATTTCTCAGCTGCTATCCAATGTGACCAAACTTGCAAAGGTGTACCTTGAATACAGTTTCAACATTATACATAAAGAAAGGCTCAAAATTACGTTAACATTTTTACAAGAATTTCTCACTAAATTTTTCTCCTACATGAGGTTGAAAAATTGTCCTTCCTGTTTATTTCTTTTCTTTTTTCTTTTTCCTATGACAGACTAGACTGATTAATCTGCTACTTAGGACTTTAATTTGGCTTTTTGTCATATTAAAATTGATCTGACTAAAACTGCAAACTTTCCAATGCAGTTCTCCTGAAATTAAACAAACATTGTCTTGTACATCAGACACTGGGCTGGGTTAATGACTGGACCTGATTATTTTAGATATCTTTTCACATCTTAATGATTCTGTGATTCTGAAATAATTGAAGGAAAAAAATCTGTTTCATCTCTCTCATTCCTCCTTCTCTGTCAGAAGTTTCCCTACTACAAGCTCAGTCCCGTGAGCAAACATCTCCAGTAAGGTGTTATCACTGCTGTTATTATTGCTGCTTCAAGAGCACTAAGCATTTCTTAGTAGTGTGTCCAATGATCAGACCTGCAAATCCCTTGGCATAGAAATAGTCTCTTTGCAGTCAGTGGGACGTCAAAATACACATTAATAGCCTCTTTTCTCTGAGTTCTTGAGGGTTTCCCTAAATCCTAAAATGCTAGCTTTTAGTCTGTAATTGCAGTTTAAATACACAGGTACACTTTTGTCTCAGTTCTAAAAGGTAGAGTTTGATGCTTTTAATTCCATTACACTTTTCATGACAGAAAAAAAGGATACCAATTCAGAATTCAACATATTTTAACATTTCTTCAGCAGCAGCCTTGCCATGCTGAGATAGGAAACAAAAAATTGAACTGTTTTTCTACTCTTTTCTGCTGAGAAGTTGTGGAAATGTGATGTGTTGCTGCCTGGTTTGTTTCTTTACTATTTTGAATTATTGCACTGGGTCATGCATCACAGCTGAGAGAATGTCACACACTTTATGCTTTTTTAAGAGATACATCCACCTACAAAGCCATTCAGAAGAATGCAGTCGTGTAGGGAACTTTAATTCTATTTATCAATACTTCCACATATTAATTGAACTTAAGCAGAGTTGCTCATTGCTCAGAGAAATGCAATGCATGATTTTGTACCTTGTAGTTAAGAAATAGATTAGATTTTATTTTTCCTTCTCTTATGAAGGCAGATGTGCTCAGAACAAACATACTGAGTTCAAACTTCCGTAATAATCCTCTGTGACACTCATCTGCTGGAAACTTCCATGCATCCCTGAAAACTACTCTTATGTGTCCATGAATTCACAGCCTCAGCACAAAAATCAATCTCACACACATGGACCGTGTCAGTACCACATCCTATCCAACAAGGTAAAAGTGTATTTGGGAAAGGAGAGGTTTAAGTGGCATTAACAACAGTCTCTGCCCTGATGGAAAATGAGAAGGTGCCTGTTGGTGTGGCCTTTGTTTTCCAGACAAACTACTGGGAATCTTCTCAGCCTTCCACTACCCAGCCCAGAAGGATAACCTGCTTTGTGATGCCTCTTCTCTCAAGAGAGAACACTGGAGAGCAGTGACTCTGCACTGGGTTGAAGCTCAGCTTAATTCCTGCTGTACAATACAATTCATCCAACCAAGAACAATTAACAGTCCTTCTTTTGTACCTACCTCAAAAAAAAAGCTCAGAGGTTGGCCAAGCTTCTCATTGTTTTCCTGTGCCGTGACTCAGATGTTGCAGTTATCATGTGTGCACATGAGGAGAAAACCTAATCTGTAGCACAATAAGGTATGAACCAGATTTCCCATAAGCCTTCTGCTTACTCTTGTGCTGCTTAAATTTTTTTTAATGTATTGTGTAACCAATGAGTAATTTATATATTTTGCTCTTCTCCTAATTCCTAATTCCAAGAAGAAAATAGCATAAAAACTGGCATGAATACTATTATTTCACAGTATGCCATAATATACCATTATATAATATGTACTAATAAATATGCCATAAGGATACAATCAAACTGCAGTAACAATATCTAATTTCATATCTTGCATGTATGCTTTTGTAATAAAGGTATATTTAATAGACACATAGTATTTTAACATAAATTCTGTTTGTAGTAGTATCCACTGCTACTTCTACTTTCTAAGATAATTACAAGGCAATTCTTGAAAATTTTTCCGTATGCCCAAATTAAAACATATGGAGTTAACAGCTGAGTGATCCATCAGCATAGAAACCAGGGGGTGGGATTGGGAGTTTTTGTAGTTGCTGCTTTATCTGCCAGTTGATTGTAAGTTTTGTAGTCGTAGTTGATAAATTCCCTGAACTGAGTCAGAATGGTCTTATGACTTTTATTCATAGCAATATGAACTTGCATATGAATACATTCAACTCAGAAGAACATCATCAACACGTTAGTTGAGACACTGTGAAGGTCTGGTTCATAACATAGTATTACAAACCTTCCCCTAGTTAGAAAGTAAAAAGCTTCATGACTTTTCTTAGTTAAGTCTTTTACATTTTGTGCTAATTTTTTTTTCGTAGGTCAGCTTTACCATTTGTGTTCCAGTAACTAGGTAAGAGAAATAAAAAACAGTAGTCTGGAAGCCAATCCAGTGGATTTTTATTCTTAGTCTTTCCTGCTGGCTCTGATGAGGAATAAAATATAAATGACATGTTCACGATTAGCAAAGGGAAGAAACTTTCCCTGAAAAGTCATGAAGGGGAGCACAGGTGGGCTGTGGAAAGTCCATTGACTGGGAACTATAGAGGCTAATTTTGTCTGGATGGGACCCAAAGAAAGCAGCTGCTAAGTGTGACATGAAGACATTCCAACAGCAATACTGCCACTGGAAATGTCAAAAGGAGGTCTTACCAAGGCAGAACCAATATCCTTTAGATTCTTAAAAATGTACACCAAAATGCAGCCTTTTGTGCTTAAAATTGTTCCTATGACTACTGAAATAGTAAAGCCTCTGTTCATTAAATAAATATGGCCCATTCATGAAGATTTTCATACTGTAGCCTAGTATGAAAGATTTTATATAGCCATTTTACTCTAATATCATTAGGTACATATAATTTGAGCATTCTTTGTGCATGTAAAAGAGAATTATGTTGCTCCCTGGCCTGCACTAGTTGGATGCTCAAAGACAGGTCAAGTGTCACTAGAAAATTGGTTTTACCCAATTTCATTTTATGGGCTTCAGTTTAATCCCTGGTTTTCACAACAGATGTTACTGATGAGTTACCAAAGGGTTTAAAAAAATACAGTAATATTTTTTGAATACAATTAATTTATAAAGAAACTCAGTTCTCAGAGAAATGGCTTTCAGACAGGACTAAGCATGACAGATATTCTAAAAGAAAAGGGCAAAATGGGTGAACTTCTTCTGAAAATTAAAACTATCTGGCAAGTTGAAATCCTAGTATTAATTACTCTTGTGCGTTTGCAAAAAGTAAGTATTTGGTCTTTCTGCTTCCATTTTGCCTGACTAAACAAACTGATCACCTTTAATCAGTTTTCATAAGAAGAACACTTTTTTTTGACTAATTGTAGTTGGAGCTCACACATTCTGAGCTTGGATACCAAGAATTACCCTGCATTGTTGCAGGTGGTGTCTCACTGGTGCCTCGTTCAAGCCCTTCAGTACTGCCCTCTCTCCTCTGGGTGACTTTTAGGGAGACTGTATTTATTTTTCTCACAAATTTTATGTGAGTTGTTGTATTTTACAACAGTCCCAGTGTAGTCCTGAGTTTTGTGACTACACCCATCTCTTTCTCCTACTCTGCCTTTTCCAGCTGAACTGCTAATTTAAGGCAGAAGTTCCTGTCAGTCTTCATACAAATTGTTGCTCTGCACCCCACTCCTCTTACTCTATTTCTGAAGTCAGGCTTACCTTTCTGTTCAATATGGTGTTAAGAACGACTTCTAACCTTCTGTCATTAATTAATTTCACTAACAGACCCCTACCTTTTGTGTCAAATTTTGCTGAAGTTTTGCTAATCCCTCAGAGTTTGTTAAAAAAAAACCTCCCAGTAAAAACACAATTTAGAAGTGTGAGTGACATCCAAGTATGTAACAACTCTGAGGACTGTGATGCTACAATTTAGCAGATGGTGATTTGGGTGCTTGTCCTAAAATACATCAAAAATATATGTACTTTCTTTTGTATGATGCTTTTCCTCCAGAAGCACATTTTCTAATATTGGTCTGCCTGTTCCATGAGATCCATGGCTGTCATACTTTGCCCATGCTGTTTTCCCAGTTGTGCTAAGAAAAGACCAGCTTCCCACCTCCCTAAACTGCTGCAAAGGGGCTCATGTCCCTATGGCTCAGTGATATCATTCCCTGCAGTAAACTGGCCAAGTCTATACCTTAAATTTAAGCCTCTTGACTGAGCTTTATGCAGAAATCCCTGTTCCTGAAGCACAGTTACTTGGGGTTTACCCTGTATAGGACTTTCTAAGACGGCTGACAAGACACAATGAGAAGACAAAGTCATCTTCTAGCAGAGCATGGCACCAGCTGCGAGCTGTGGGACCAGAGTGTGTGACATGAAGGCATTTTTGGAGTACAAAACCTCCTCAGACAGCTTCATAAGCAACTGTAGCATTTTGAATTAGACCGTGTCCTGTCAGCTATGTCTGGATTTTTCTATTGAAGGGAATTACTTGACCTGCCTCAAACACATCTGGAAGCAAATTCACATGCATTGTGATCAGGCAGCAGAGCACAGCCTTGAAATAAAGTGTAGAACTTGCCAAACTGATACATCACCAGGACTGCTTCTCTGCAAATAAGCAAATGGGCCTGTTTTAACATGTACACCTGGATGAATTTCAAACAAGCCACAAGTCCAAGGATTCACACACAAAGATGAGAGGACTGGCAAGGGGCAGCAACTGACCCCTTATTTCATTCCCTGGATCTTGCTTTTTTTCTTTCCCAAGAAATGTGCTTTTATGACGCTACTGTCAGGTACTGGGCAAGTCCCACACAGTAGGCAGAAAAAGAAGTAGGTAGTCGTGTGAAATGCCATTTCTGAGTCTTATTACATTTCCCACTGGTGTCATCTGCAATGAGGGCCCTGTTGTGTTTGACACTGTAGAAGCATTCAATAGGAGTCAGTGCAAAACCTAAAGAGCTAACAAAAGGAAGGAAAAATAGAGATGAAGTAATTTTCCTAGCAGCAAACATCTGGTCTGTGGTCAGCCAAGAAAAGAACTCCAGTCTTCTGACTTCCACAGTGAAGCTTATTCTAGCTGACTGTGCTTGCTCACTCCAGAGTTCTATCCCCTCTGAAGCAAAACCCCCAGGGACTGGGACCAGCCCCAGGAATCAGCCCAGGGCAATTTCATGCAAAGGAACAGGTTGACAGCCCTGTACTTCTGTCATAGAACAGAAATTCTGTGCAGAGGTTCAAAGCTGTTATACAAGGGGTACATGGCTTCATTCTTTTGTAGGCAAATAAGGAATGGGATAGGGAATAGGACAGCTGCAGTTTTCAGTCCTAGAAAAGCAATGGAAATGAGTAAATTTGCTATGAATATATTAATACAAGCTGTTGAGGATGTTTAACGATTTCTAAAATAAACAGCTGCTTTCTAATAGTCTATGCACAGGGTTGATCATGAGACTGATTATGTCAAGTTCACTTTCCAAATTTCAAAAATGCCAGAAAAGAATATAAGACCCCATGGGACAGACACACTGCCCAGTGCTAGAAGACTCGACACAAGGTTTTCCAGTATGACATTTGAATTCAAAAGATAGCAGTGAGAGCCTTTCAGAGAACTCTGCCACCTTTTTTCCATTTATATTCTGGCAGATTACTTGATGGTTTTACTGACTCACTTGTCTGACATGCAAGTAAGTCATAAGAGTGTCGTTTTTAGTATAAATAGCCATTAGGGCTCATCTGACAAATGAGACTTGCCTAACGACATTTCATTTCCTGAAATGCAACAATGTGTGGTGCTTTATAGGTTACACATGTCAGGACTGACTTGCAAACGGCTTACTTCTGGGCTGCTGGAAGAAGTTATCCTAAAAACTTGTCAGTGGCTTCTCTTGAAAAGTTCCTGAGTCCTTGGACCTGCCAGTGACTTTTCTGTGTGAAGGAAGAGCCCTGAACTCTGAATTAGGTTGGTATGAACAACTGAAAGTGGAAGACAAAAACATCCCCTTACGCCTGTGAAAGAGGTTCCGTCTCAGGCTGCTCAAACCACAGAACGACCCAGTTTATTGTGTCTCTGGATTTGCTGGCAGGGATCTATTTGTTTAAGCAATTTCCATCTGCATCAGTTGAAATGAATCATATTTGTCAAGACCTGCTGCTTGGGCTAGCCCAGTTTGCAGGGACTGAAATGGGTTAGAGAGTGCAACAGCAGCATCTGCACCAGCAGACTGGTGTCTTCTTCCACCAGCATCACTCTCTGCAGAACGATGATTTTAACACTCTCACATAGCTGGTGGCCCACCCTGTTCACTTAAAATAGACAAGACATGAGCATGTCTACCTGCACGTCTGAGGAGGCAGAAATCCCTGCTGTGAGTCAGTAAGAAGTAGCTTGGAGTGTGCTGGGTGGCCACAAACCAACAGAAGGTGTTCCATTATATATATACTTCTGAAAACTTTGCATACTTATACGTATGTTTACATACAAGTCATAGGAAATCTGACAGTCACCCAAACTGGCTGGTTCTTTAGACCAAATTCTCCTCATTGCCCATGTAAGAGGTATAGCCCAGAGAGCAGGCAATATAAACACTGACTCAGTGATGTGCCTCAGTCAGAGGAGGAGAAACTCCCACAGGTTTCCAGCCCTGAATTGGCTGTAAAAAGAATAATGACACAACAACCAGCAGTGATGGATATATTTACTAGGAGTGGGATGGTAATTGTTCACTGAAACCATAAAATAGCCACCAGAATTGAACAAATCACTGACTTGTTCAAAACCTGAAAAATGGATATAGCAAGGAAAAAGGCCTTGTATATCTGCTAAAGCTCCTATTCAGTTTTCAGTCTAAGTGGTGAAAGGAGGGCTGAAGCATGTCAGAAAATCTGCAACATTATAATGACTTCACTCATAGCATTTGTTTGTGTTTACTTCTACTGTCAGTGTCTAATCCATTTTTCCTCAGGAGAAAGATTGGGATACTTTCCAGGCACCAAATAAATAAACCAAACTTCACTCTTCCTGAAACCGGGAACTTCTTTCATCATGTTCCCTCCTATTCATCTCCTTTCTGATGTACACAGTCCAAAAGGATATGGGAGAATATTAGACTAGAACTCTGTGATCTGCACTGGATGCCAGTCAGCTGCTGGGAGGATTCCAAGGTTTGAGATCCAGCCTATAAAGTCCTAAACAGTTTTGGACCTCACAAATGCAGGGAGGTCACTTCTCATTCAAACACATGGAGATCCATCAGGATAAATAACACAAGGAGTGCCCAATGAAGAGTCCTTTATTTTGGAAATAATTTCCCCTACTCCTCTAACCTCTGGACATACTGTGAAGCCTGTTTTCCCCTCTCTTTGTTGAATCAGCTGAGTGTGGATTAAGTTTTTTGTGCATACCAGCTATCTTTTATCCCTCCTGTCATGTCTCCATTTATCAATCAAATGCCCAAAGTATTGAATAGGTAAATTTTTAAAATATCTAAAAATTTTTTTTAAAATATTTTGAGTCCTTTCTTGATAACTTTTCCATTCCTTTTATCATTCTTGAGCCCTTTTTTGAGGTTTTTTTTAGTATCTTTCTTAACATGCAGTAGCAATAATACTTATAATATTCCAAAGGAGGCTGTAACATTGACCTACGTGTGTATATTTTTTCTTATTCTTCATCCCATTCCATAAACACTCTAGCAACTTCTTTGTTTGCTTGCTTGTTTGTTTGTCTGTTTTTACTACAGCTGCAGTCTAACAGTGGTTTTCTTTGTGCTGTCCATAGTGATGTCCTCATATCTTTCCTGGACTGACAGAGGTAAATCAGAACACTGTAAAGATATTTTTGAGCAGATTGCATGTTTCCCCTGTATATATTATCAGTGAACTCCATTTGTCATCATTTTGCCTGTTCATCTAAATCCCTCCATAAATCTCTATATTCAACTTGAACAACTTCATCCCATTTGCATACTTTGCACTTGACTGATAATTTTTCTCCAGACCTGCATTAACTGACAGTGAAACCAGCATAGCCTTTTTAGGCATTTTACAATTTCTGTTTTCCCCAGAGTCAAAAACATCCAGTTCAACGAACCAAGTAACATACATTCTGGTGCTTGCCCAGCCATGGGTAAAATAGCCCCAGAGTACAAAATTCCAGCTCTGAAGAACTTTTGCCTCTGGTGAAACCCTCCAGTGAAGGTCAGACGTGGTGAATGCACAGCAATGGTGTGCTGATGTGCCCCCGCACTGTTCTTTCTGATAAATAGTTTAGAGACTTCCATATTAAGGGCAGGTTTACTGGAGGAATGGGTATGGGAAGTTGGAAGGGATGAAAAATCTTCCTTTCCTTCCCATCACTATGATGTGTTTTTATTACTGCATACAATTTTGGTATTAAAGATATTCCAGGGTGGGCCCACAGCTGATCTATTAATAGTTGTAGCTCCAGTGATTGCAGTAATTAATTGAGGATCTCACAGGACTAATTAGGGGTACTGCTTAGATTTAAACAAGGGATAGTTTCTTCTCCTACCCATCATCATTCCTTACTTCCAGAACACAGAGGTTGTATAAAAGACCCTGTACAACAACTTTGCCAGGTACTTCTTAGAGTTATATAGTTTTCCTGGCTCTTCAGCCTGCATAATGTCAGCAACTGTCTTTGGAAAAAACCTCTTAGTGTTTAGATAATTGTCTTATATACTGAGATTTCTGGATTTTTTTTTTAATGACCAGAAGTACATACAAATTTTCAAACAATTTTTCACCTATGGAAAATTAAAATCACTGAAAATAGTTGCTTTTGCTTGAAATTTTTAAAATATCACCTGTCACTAATAGCAGCAATTTTTTTGTCCTTTGGAACTTTTATCACTTAAAACACAGGAACACTGATCCTTAATTAAGTGACTGATAACTGTCACAAAATCCAATAACATGCTAAAGTTTGGGAACTTGGAAACCGTATTTTGATAAAACTTTATCACCACTGAACATTGACAACAGATTAGACATACTCCTTCTGGGCAATTCCTGCATGGTCCCAGCTTCAGTGACATGAGACATTCATGCCAACCCTCAACTCTTCCATTTGGATTTTTTTTAACTGAATTTTCTGTGATTTGATCTCTTTTTCTAAGATGAAGCCTGCCTACCTATCCTAAGGCATGCTGTGGAGCCTTTCCTTTTGGAAGGGACTGAGAATTTGGGATGTAGGTGCTTGGCCCAGTGCAGTGGCACATTCTGTGCACGACTGGAATGAGTCTGAGCTTGGCTGAGTTTGGGAAGTTCTCACCATCCACAGCAGAGTGGCAATGTGGCAAGTCCATACTGCTCCCGGTGTGTATCTGCACCTATATGGACACACATTCTCATAATCTTAAATTCCACCGAAAGTAGTCGGGAATTCTGGAGTACCCGTGAAGGCTGACTGTACCCTCATGGAACAGAGGGAAGTGGTTTCCATGACAGGACACCTCTGCATTCCTGCCTTAAACTGGTCTCTAGAGGCAGCAATGCTTCATGGAAGGTGTTGTGTCAGGCCAGTGCATGTTGCAATGCTGTCTGCAATGTGAGGCAAAGCTCAGCCCAGCACCAAGTCACCTGAGCTGCCCCAGACACACTGGGGGACAGCATCAGCTCCCTGGCGGCTTTCTCAACGTTCCACCACATGTGTGTCATCAGATCTAAGTGCATCCAAAGCTGTGCCTGTTTGAAAGTGCCTATTGCCTGTTCAGGCATGGTGCAATACCTAAGATAGAAACGTGGCTTCCATGAGAAGTTCAGTTTGCTGAGCTTCTTAAACAATGGAGAAGAACAGAGTCAGTGGGAGCACTGACAGTAACACAAGGACTGTGTCCTCAGCCTGCAAGCTTCTTTAGGGCTCACCATCCCACTGCATACAGGCCAGGAGAACAGGAGCCACAATGATGTAGCTCAGAAGGAAAGAAGAGGAAATTGTTTCAAATCTGTGAAATGTCATCTGAGACTGATGGATATTTGCCTACCTGCAATATTAGCTGCAAAAAAATTATTCTAGGGGAGAGTGGCATATTTAGCTCTATGTCACAGTGCTTGAATTGTGGCCAGTGTTTTTCAGTTATATTCTTAGTCAAGGAGGAAAACTTGTTTGACAACTGTCATTCATACTTCTTAGCAAGTACAATGCTGTTGTCCTTACCCAGCAGAGCCACTGGCGAGCCATCCCGTGGTGCAGCCAGCGAAAGAACAGTCCAGAACAGCCCTTTTCAGTTCTTCTGCAGTTGCCAAGCGAGCACTCTGGTCCACACAAGCTTTCTCAGCTTCAGCTAAATCCAGACCCTGAGAGTTGTTCTTGGACTCAAGTGCAAACACTTTCCCTGCAACACCAAGAAGGGACATGCCATTTGTCATTGTACTCAATACATATTCAACAGAAATGCTGCAAATTACCACCAAATAAAGTCTTCGTGCTTCTACTAAGTTTATTTTAGTTGGCAACCTACCTTTTGGAATGAGTATTTTTATCAATACTTAAGCATCTTTGTGTTACCTTTTCTTTTAAGAAAAGCAGGCATGGCTAAGGCCCTGGTCTTTCCTAGCCTATAGGAGAAGTTTGTCTTGCTCTGTATCTCTGTGTTTAAGATCTGGTAAAAGAAAGCACAACACTCTCATATGCACATATATTGTCAAAGTCAGAACATCTGTTGTAGGCTACTAACACTGGAAATCATGGCTAAGCATTTTACAGTTACTTTACAACCTCATCTATAAAGTAAGCACATACCTAAAAGCCAGTATTGCAACCCACTCTCCTGTGTCAGAAATAGATTCATATTATTCTCTAAAATCAAAATGGTATCAATCAGTGACAACTTGGATCTAAATGTGAGCCACTGTTTTATCATATCTTTTTGGAAAGAAAACCTTTTTTTTTGTCAATGAACATGAGAACATATTTAGCATTACAATTTTTGGTGTGGTTTTTATTTTCAGTTCAGTTTATTTTACTTTAATTTATCTAATACTGTGAAAGCTATAAGGGTGAAAGTTAGAGGTTTTGGCAACTGGGAACAGGGAAATTGGGCTTTTGGCAATGAAGCTTGAGCAGTTACTGGGTTATGGAATAAACATATTAGCTGAGTGTCTCCAGAAAAAGAAATAAACAATGAGAGAGTTTACAGTGCTGACATTTAAGTTGCCATCTTTCTGATGAAAACATCTGCTAGAATATCTCCTGCATTTCAAAGATACAGATTGAATTTGCTTGCAGGTGCAGGAAGACAACTTTTAAGCAACTTTTCGTTCAGTAAATGCCTGGAATCACTTGTTTATGTCTCCTTTCCAAAGTGGGTTAGTGGTAGTGATTATATGAATGCAATTTCCAGCACATACACAGTGTTCACACTCATGGGATGTATTGACCAGGATTAGGAATCCTTCACACAGATTCAGCCTGACTCTGTACCAAGTGCCACCCCCACCACAAATTATTTCAACAAATTGACAAATCTGATTCTAATCCTAAATACAGGGAACTTATACAGGGTAGGTCTGTCCCTGACAGCTTTCTGTTCTCACCTGTGCACAGCTGAGCCCACTAGAAGAATTATAGTCCTTACAACAAAAAATGTGCAATTTCTCTCAAGTAAACCTGTAATTTTTGTTTACATGAGCTGGCAAGTGCAGATGGGTCCTGATGAAAATTCCTACTTTGTTGGGAATCCTCCATGTGCACAGCAAGAAGTCATTCTGATTTGGACAGATTGCAATGGAAATAAGGGGGACAAGCAGCTGTGAGAAGGAACAGATAACAGCAGCTGACAAAGGGATACAACCAGAAGCACAAAGCAGTGTCCTAACCAGTAGATTGCATTGTCTCTTGACTCTCAAGTGCAATCAATACCATAAACTGTAATTAGAACGAGGGAATTTACACAAAGTAGTCAAAGAAGCAAGACTCTACATTCGTGAGTACACAAACATCAAGTTTCTTTGCAAAATGTCCCAAATAACACACATGACACTAACGTAGCTCCTGTTTCCAAAGCCATGAACAGACTAGCCAAGTATGCATAGACAAGGAAGAGACATTGTATAGACAGAAAGGTGATGATTTTAGACAACCATTCTGAAGTGCAAAACAACTTTCACCCCTAAAGGAAAGCAGAGATTAAGTGTAATGCTTTGCTGAGGCTTTGTCCCAAATAAAAACTTATATATTCTAAAAACATCCACATTCTACATTTCACCACTCGACTTTAAGGACTGAGATGCCTCATCAAAGACACAGAGGGTAAGTTTGCACAACATCCCATGTAAATCATAAATGTCAGTTTGACATGACAGTAACCCTTATTTTCCAGCTATTGGTATTTCACTTAGAAGACTTAAAGAAAGGAAGATCATTAAGCATGGAGCTACATGTAGATACAATTTGAAGAAATTGAGTTAATAATTTAGTCTTTTTGCCAGTAAGCTACATTTACATTTTTAGAGGAGCTTAGCTATCCCAGATAGAGGCTGAGACAGCTTTCCTTAGCTGCTATTTTGTGTTGGCTAGTACTTAGGATATACCAGCTTTTTACTAGAACCTATGAAACTGCTGATTCAAAACAGAGTCTTGTAATTTGTAAAGCTATCTGGGATGTTCAAATCATACAGACAAGTAGATTTTAGGGTAAGCTTGGAAGGACTTACTGGTTGGAAAATTACAGTGAACTGCTTTATAGGAAATTCTGGTTAGCCAGAAGTGGATAAAGAAGGCTGACCTGCTTACCAGATCAAGCTCTGAATCTCCTCCAAAGTTTTAGAAGCTCTATGGCTATCTGCCCTGGTTTTAGGATTTGCCCTCTGGTTTTGCCTGATTTCTTACCTAGAAAATATCATAACACTTAAGATTCACTTATCAGGTGCTTGACCAATGGAATAGTTGGATCCTCAGTATCCTGAGATGTGTCACATTACTGAGGAATACAGGAAAAATATATAAGAGACATGCTAGCATGGGTATAGGAAAAATACAAAACCACATCAAAACAGGAAATCCCCTTAAATAAAAAAGACTACAAAACTGAAATTGAATTCTGCACCTTGTACTGTCATGGCTAACATGCTCAAGATATCAATGTATTGAATTTTTCTCACTTTTTATCACAAAGGTGGTGTTGTTTTCAATATAAGGTGATCTAAGGATCATGGTTAATTATTTGTAACATTTTTTTCAGTGCTAGTTTTAATGAGATGATTCTTTAAAAAAAAGTTTGTCTCACTTGATGGCATTACAGTAGTTTTTTGCTTTGATGTAGCTGAAATCAGTACTGAGATAGTATCAAAAGATGTGTTGTCATTCTGGTATAAATATGAGATTGTTCTATGTTTCCATAAGACACAGGATGAAGGATGATGTCTACATGAAGAATGTCTTTAGTTGTAGCAACTTTGAACAGCCACCATGTCTGAGTTTCCTCTCAGCTCTCTTCCTTCATTTTTCTCCTGTAACCTTTGTTTCCCATAATCCTTCCACCTCGACAGGTGGGGTGGAAATTTGTTATCAAAACTCCATGTACTTTTCTGAAGTCTTTGTGAACAAAGCAAAGGCCTATGGTTTAAAGATCAAGCGAAAAATCCAGGCAAAGTAGTGTTTCTCAGGAAGCTGAATGAACATGTCGAGTTTAGCAGGTTCAGAATGAAACGTACCCTTGTCACAGCCAGATTCTTTCAGATTCCCATTGGAAAGCAGTGAAAAAGTTTTTAATTTCAATGATAAGACATAAATAATAAGACATCATTCTTCTAACTGTTAATTATCAGTTGGATTCATGGTTCTGATGAAAAACTCACATTTGCAATCTTAGAGGTTCTCTCTTCAATAACTAACCAATATTATATTGCTATCCTCTACCATTATCTGATCACCGTTATTACACACTTTGATTATATTTTTACATATTCATAATAGTTAAATTATTTTTTTTGCACTAAAACTTTGTAAACAAGCATTAGAATAATAGTTTTTACTTAAGAATACCCCAATTTATTCTGACTGAAAACATACCCACAGCAACATAGATCTCAGGGCTTCTAGGAATCAATTTTATCACCTTGTTCAACTCCTGCATGACTAGACGGTGGATTTCCCCCAGTAATTCCACCAAGTCCAAAAATTCATGGTTCAACTAGAGCATCTCTTTTCAACATGCATCCAGTCATGATTCAATGCCTCCAGGTAATGGAGAATTTACAGCACGTTTTATAGTAAACTGTTCCAATGGTTCATTAATCTCACTCCTCCTTATTTCCAGCTCCAAATTTTGCTAAACTCAGCTTCTAACAACCAATCCTTACTATGTTTTCAGGAACAAAAAGCCATCTACAATCAGATATGTGGAAGTCTAACAAAAGAAACCTTCAAAAATAAAACCAGCCCCAAACCTATTTCTTCGTATTTTGGGGAATGTCAGTGGGTTTAGCAGAACCCTCTCAGTTATCAAGAAGAGAGTTTGGCTCATTTATTCTATTACAGTAACAAACACAAGAAGTTCTTCTGAGGTGCACAGGCACAGCTCAAAGCCTACTAAAATCACTTCACATTTCTCCATGTCTTCAGCAGGATTTGCATTATTCTCAAAGAAAGAACATAAAACTGCATAGCCAAATATACTCTGAAGTAAGAATGTCTCTCACAAATAATATAAAATGAACACACTTTAAAAGGTGTGCCCAGTGTGCTGGTTTCATGGCACAATGACACTTCCTAGTTGAAAGGAGAAAAACTAATCAGTTTCAACAAAATAAACGTGGTGAAAGGTGTGCAGATGTGGAGTCTAATACGTTTTTACTCAAATGGTAAAAACTTCAAATTGAGGGAAAGAGAGCAGAGGAAGGGAAGGTCACTTCTGTACCTCAAGAGTAATTTAATTTTCATTTCAGTGGCTGTGTGTAACAATGGCCTTGATAGTAACAGTAAGGGTGAAGGATTCAGTAAAACTCCAAAATTGCAGACAGACATTTGGTTAATTACCTGCTCTACTTAATGCTCATGACTGTGGAGTTCATTTCTGTGAGAAACTAAAGTGAATGATGTCTTATTAAATTCAAACAATGCTACACTATCAGAAAAACAGCCAAATCAAGATGTCACCTTTGCATTTCCCCTCAGCTAAACTCAGTTTGAGCCTAAATTTTGATTTTTCTACACATTTTTGGATGAAATGGAATTGTTAAGCAAGAACGAATGCTGTTTTGCAAGCAGGAGTCTGAAATGCTTAGACACCTGCTACTAAATGTGAGCATCTAGAAAAAGAGAAGAGGAAGAGAAGAGGAAGAGAAGAGGAAGGGGAAGAGAAGGGGAAGAGAAGGGAAGGGGGAGAGAAGGGGAAGAGAAGAGAAGG
>VWZD01011952.1:95727-117926 GCA_013396695.1 Sakesphorus luctuosus | reverse complement strand
ATTCTATAATTCTATGATTCTATGGCACTATTGGATAATTCCATAATTATTTTTGATGATTTGTACTCAGTTATGAGTTATCATATCCAAACTTTCAGATACCAGTTGATATATATAAATGTCATTAAATAGTTGATTTCCATTGTCATGCTGGCAATGACTGTCCCTAGTTAGAATGGTGAGAGTAGTGAAAACCAAAAGGATTCGGGTTGTACAGCTTAGTAACACAACAACTTGTAAGTCTGTGCGACCTCTTCAGCCTGTCTCTCTTCACATATAAACGCAGATAACCAACTTTACAGACCATTCTGACATGCTCGTAGTAAATCAACATAAGTTTCTTCATAGATACTTCAGTAATATCATACCATTATGATGGGAGATGGCTACAACTTGCGCTGCTGCTGGAAACAGGAAATAAAGAATTATGGCTTGGCTTCCCAGGGACCATGTGAAGGGATCTGAAATACCTAGTAGATGATACAGCATTTACACACAAGCACTGCAGTGACTGACATCTCCTAAAGGATATGGAGTCTGTGTGACTGAAGGGCAGGCAAGAAGCCTTGGTAATACTGTACACCTATTGTATCCACAGATAGTACACCTACTGTATGCTGGGACCCAAACTTATTCTGCAGCTGTATCCAAGCTTCTAACACCCAAAAGCCAACTGGAAAAGTGAGAGAAAAAAAGGAGAGAAAGATTTCTTTGTTTATAAAACGTGAATTATTAAGCAACAGTAACACAGACAAACATTTTTCAGTGTCTGGCAGTCTGCAACAGTCTACTAGCTGCAGGGAACTTTTTTATTTTATTTATACAGAGTGTTTGCACCTAATTAAATGAAAAAGTAGAAATGTGCAGAACTACCTGAAAGTAATTCAGGAAGCTGACTTAAAAAAAAAAAAAGAAAAAGAAAAAAGTAAAAGGCATATGCCCCACTTTGTGGGTGGTGGGTTGAACACAGAGACCTGTGTCATGGTGCTGCTGACCCTGAGAAGGAGTGTGATTCTTACACTTACATCATGTTATGTGGGGTCAGGTGTTGTCATGTGACAGGCCATGACCCTCATATAAATCATTGCCGTGTAAATCACACTTCATTTCTTGGAGACTGAGCAGTCTCGAGAAAAGAATGAAGATATTTGGCCATAAAACATCAGCTGCAATATTAGGGATATACATTTTTTTTTCTGACAAATGTAGGTAAACCAAACATCTGGCTGCCCTTGGTTGGTGTTATTTGGCTGGGGCGGGTGTGATAATTTTTACTTTCTTCTTTTTTAAGGCCTTGCAGCAGTTTAATGGGTGAAAATTATGTAGCAGTGTGAAAAAATACTCAAGTTTACCCAGACAGTTTCTCTTTGGTCTCTGGGCATCTGCAAAAGTATGGATAGAGACAGAATCTAATACCTTGCCTAGATTTCCATCTTCAGCCTGCAGACAAACCACTTCCAGTTCACAATTTCACCCTCTCTTTCTCATGCCCTCTTACCCTCACCAGCCATGGTCTTCAGTTGGGCAAGACAGAGCAGTTAAATTCAGGGCTACCTGCATCTACCTAGTCTATAGCTGTTGAATGCCTCCCACTGTGGATATGAGGTGTGGCAGGAACAAGCCCCATGGGATGTGACTCATCCTCTCACAGTTCCAGGGCAACAACCAGATTAAAGACAGTCTCTTCCTGGGGTCCCACTGATGTTAGGAGTCTCCTCCAAAGCAGAGTGCCCTCGCCAGCACCTATACCTCCATCTTTAGGGTGCCATCTGGATCACCTGGACACACAGGGTCAACATGGATGAAGCAGCAACAGCTGAACTGCAGCATTTATCACAGAACCTCACACCTCCATCCACTCCCCCTGTGAGTCCCTCTAACCATCCATGAACCCCATTGCATGAAGACCCAGGAACACGACGGGGCCAGAGCCAGGAAGAAGTTGGTCTCAGCAAATTTATAAGGTGCCACCTCTGTGGTACATGCCATGAAGTTGCCTTCTTATGGCAGAATTGTGCTCCAGCATCTTAGCTTTGTTTTTCAAAGGGACATGTCTAGTCCTTCCATTTGCAAACAGACCCTTGCAGATTCAGGAGAAGGAGGTGTACAGAAAATGGACAACTGTGTCTCTGAGAGCTGCAAATGCTCCCAGACAGGAGTGTGGGGAACATACAAGGCCATGGTTGTCGTGTTTGTCATGTTTCCAGCATAGCAATTAATTTGTCATTTATTTTACCAGTCACCTAATATTTTGACTTTTGTGTCTCAGCCTCCTTCTCCAGCTATTTCCTAATAGTTTGTTTAACTGCATTCTAACCTATGTTCCCTGGACCTTAAGGCACCCTAATTTCTCACTAGGTGTTAGCTCTGCCCTCTAGTGCTGTGTGTGGCACCGGGAGTGGGTGTTGTGTCACACAGCCATGGCTCTGACATAAAGTCCAGATGGTGTTCAAAACCTGAATAGTCATATGTTAAAATGTTAGAATTTTACATGTTGACTAAGCTAACTTGACATTTTTTGCCCCTCCTGGGAGTGGGTTACCAGGCTATTTGTAGTCATTTAAACAGCAGATCTCTTAACTACAGCCCACCTAACCCCCAGCATTTTACAGTACCAACTGGTTCAACTGCAATCTATTTATTGCATGCTTATGTGGCTCCACCTGTGGCTCTGACCCACCCTACAGGTTCTCAGCAGCTGGGGATGTGACCAAGTGCTGCTTTGAGCAAAGGCAGCTGAGAAAGTTCTTCACCTCAGTGCCTGGAGTTTGGGGTCATAGCGGAAGGAACAGGTAAGCCAAAGGGAAGACAAGGCTCTACTGAAGCAAAAGGTTTTTATGGCAGGTTGTCTCAGTAACCAGACATGATACAGTCATGGAATGTAATTGAGTTTGGGCTTGGATGCTTTGCAGTTTGCAAACCTTATGCAAGAACTTGTGATAGTGCTTTGCACTTAAACAGTAGTAATTTCAAGTAGAGTTTTATGCAAACTCCAAAGTGCTAGGTTTTCCTAATTCCACTTGGGGGAAATGACATTGCTCGAACTTGCTGTAGCAGTTATGATAAAGCTGTCACATTTCCTGACTCAGCAGAGCTGTGTAGAGGAAGTTGAAAGCGTGGCTGTTGATATCAATATTTGAAATGCCCTCCCTCCATGCACAAGCCAAGCATGCCGTTCCTAAGGTGGCTATAACTTTTTGGTAAGACAATAAAGGAGAGGAGAATGGCAAATGCTGAAGAAGCTTTGAGTTTTTCTTGACATAGCCTTTCATTCATATCTGGGAAGCAAATGATCTTTCAGACTCCCTGTCTTCCCTTCCTCCAGGCACCATGCATAGCTTTCACATATGGCCTCTTTTACACCTCTCCATGATCTCTTCAAGATATGTGGATCCTTGAGGAGAGTGGAACTGAGCATCTGGGAGTATGAACCTTCTGAGTGATATGTAAAGACCATGAGAGCGGATCAGAAACACTCATGTAGGTGCAGATGGTATGAAGATACCATGGGAGTCTGGGGCACTGAAGCATGGAGAAAAGGACAGAAAGAAAATTATCAAGCTCTTTTGTTCTGAGGCCTAATTAAGGGAAGCCTAATTCCTGTTTTCTCAATTCCTCCACCTCCATCTTTTCAGAAAATATGTCTGTCAAATTCCTTTCAATCTCTTAGGCATGTTTTTGCATCTTTCCTCCAACTCTTCTGCTTCTGATTCTCATGCTGACACTTGGCTCTTCTGGTGGGGTGTGGGATGTGTGTATCAAAAACCTAAGCAACTCACAACAGCAGTTTACAATAGTTAGGTTACACCTTGGGAACAGCATCTTGCATCTTCTCCCTTTCAGTGCACACTTGAGGTTATGTCAAGGAAAATGGATACACAGCATTCAAACCATATTCACACTGCCTGCCAAATACCATCCACAACATCTGAAGTTCACCTCTTTTCCATCCTTGCAGTAAGTCCAGTCATCAGGAGCTGGCTGAAACAATTAAAACAATTAAACAACTGCTAGAGCAAACCCTACAAGACATAATGGCAATGGTGATTGGGCAAACAACATAATTTTTGTACCAAAATCTGGTCTTAAGAGTCTATGCGTTAATGTCAACCCCCTGAACTGCTCAGCTCCTGCAAATGGCTTTGAGTGGAATAATGTGAGGAATTGTAATTGGTGTGCCCACAAATGCCAGGCAACTAACATTGCAACCACTGATTTTTATTACCCACTACGAAAATAGTAGTGGACTATTATTACCTAAAAAAAATACTAAAAATATAAATATGTTGTTACTTTAAATTTAAACTGACACCAAGACATGCACTTTCAGCAGTGGAAGTAGCCAGGATATTTTTGATATTAAAATATTTATTTAAATAAAGAAAAGATGTATTCTCCCTCATTTGGTAAAAAAAGGTAAAATTAAACCAACACTGTGTGTCCTCAAAGAATTGATCATTTTAGCTCCATAAGAGGAAGGAATTTTGTAGTAACTCTGTATTCTTAGGCCAGTCCAGGGGTTGAATATTGCTACTGAGGAGATGACTAATTTTTCCATTTTTAACATATAAATAATATATTTAATTTGCAAACAAAACCGAACCCTGCCCTGAAGTTTGGAACATCTGCAATTTGTAATTGTACAAAGAAGCTGAGAGAAGGGAACCCAAACAGAAGCTTTTTGTGTGTACGTGCCCGCACACATGCACGTGTGTGCTCGTGGGGCTGTATGAGCAGGAGGGAGGGAGAGAAAAAAGGAGAAATATTTGCCTTGGTTCTTTATTTTCACAACTCAGGACCTGGCAATAGGTGATTTCAAGGCATGAATCTAATGTTGCACACCTCATCTTATGCTGATATCAGAATTACACATGTGGCTAGGGCTTCCCGCTCAGAGAACTTTGATAGTTTTTCTTTGCACCTCATGAGCATGTGATATGCTTCAGTAAATGTATGAAAAAGGCTGTCTAAAGAATGAAATTGAGTTAGATTTAAAGTCCAATATTTGCCAAGAAAAGGTTGTTGAATAGGAAGTTTAGATAATAACCTATCTGATATAATATTTGAATAAATACACTAGTATTTAATTATACAATAAATAGTATCTAATTTCAGTAGCTGAGGTATTGTTGACCAAGTTACTTTATGAAAAGTCAGTTTTAAATCAGCAATGAAATATTGACCAAAATGTAGTGCCCAAAATAAGTCCTGTCTCTGTCCGATTTGCTCTTTAGTCATATCATATTTATGTTTTCTCTTTATCTGTCTGATATTTTGTGGTCTCTTTTGTTGTATTTGTTGCCCTTGTGGAGCACAACCAGTACTTACTACTAAGCCAAGCAGTCTTAGGGAAGGAGAGATGAGTGACCAGGGTGAGAGCTTTGCACATGAATGCAAGTGTGAATACTCTGTGCCTCGGTTGCAATAAAGAGAAGTTTATTTTTCCAGTGTTTCAACCTTCTTTCACTGGTCAGAATTGTACCACAACAGCCATGGCAGCTTCCTATCCAAGTCATAGAATTGGTGCTCCTTTGGTTATAGAATCATAGAATCATAGAATCAATTGGGTTGGAAAAGACCTCCGAGATCATCAAGTCCAACCCTGGGTCCAACTCCAGTCCCTTTACCAGATCATGGCACTCAGTGCCACGGCCAAGCTCACCTTAAAAATCTCCAGGGATGGGGAATCCACCCCCTCTCTGGGCAGCCCATTCCAATGCCTGATTACTCTCTCTGCAAAGAAGTTTTTTCTGATCTCCAACTTCAATTTCCCCTGGCAGAGCTTGAGCCCGTGCCCCCTTGTCCTATTGCTGAGTGCCTGGGAGAAGAGACCAACCCCCGCCTGGCTGGAACTTCCCTTCAGGTAGTTCCAGACAGTGCTGAGGTCACCTCTGAGCCTCCTCTTCTCCGGGCTAAACACCCCCAGCTCCCTCAGCCTCTCCCCACAGCACTTGTGCTCCACTCCCTTCTCCAGCCTCGTTGCTCTTCTCTGGCCCCGCTCCAGCCCCTCAATCTCTNCTCTCAAGTCTATCCAGATCCCTCTGCAGTGCCCTCCTGCCTTCCAGCAGGTCGACACTCCCTCCCAACTTGGTGTCATCAGCAAATTTGCTGATGATGGACTCAATCCCCTCATCTAAATCATCAATAAAGATGTTAAACAGGACTTGACCCAACACAGACCCCTGGGGAACACCACTAGTGACCGGCCGCCAGCTGGATGTGGCTCCATTCACCAGCACTCTCTGGGCCCGATCCTCCAGCCAGCTCCTAATCCAGGAGAGGGTACACTTGTCCAAGCCATGGGCTACCAGCTTTTCCAGGAGTGTATTATGGGAGACAGTGTCAAAGGCCTTGCTGAAGTCCAGATAGACCACATCCACAGCCTTCCCCTCATCCACCAGGTGGGTCACCTGATTGTAAAAAGAGATCAGGTTGGTCAGACAGGACCTGCCCCTCCTAAACCTATGCTGGCTGGGTCTAATCCCAGCCTTCTCTGGTTCTGTGTTCAGCACTCAGTGAAAGCAGTTCCAGTCAGATAGACTGTACAAGGAAGCTTCTTTTAATTCTGTCTTTGCATTTGAAATCTGGGAGGAGAAAAAAAAATGCTGACATTTACCTGAGATTAAATATGTCTCACCAACTATAACAAAGCTAAATCCAACCTCCCAATCTAGATAATGAATTAATTACTCTTGGTTCCCCAGGGACGCAGGATACATGGGACTAAACATGACACATCTATTTCACAAGCTGTAAGAGTAGATGGTTATTAAGACAGAATGTTAGAGCTCATGTTACAGGAATCTTGCACATTCACTGATACATTTAAAAGGAGATGGGAAGCAGTTCAATGTACATTAAGTAGGATGGTTCAGATTTTGGGGACAGAGAGAGAAACATAAAAGAGTTTAATAAAAGAAAGAGAGAGCAATGAAAAGACAATTCTACATCAAATGAAAGAGATACGAAGGCTACAGGAAACACACTAGCAAAAATGTACAGAAGAGTAAATAGGGAAGAAATTCTAAAATAGACAACAACCTTCTGCTTTGAAGAAATAGTGAGACTTCAGTGTGTTTTGCTGTTTTTTTTTTCAAAGCTTCTACAAGTCAGGTCCACCTGCTGCTGCCCATTTGCTTTGGCAGAGCTAATCCTTGCTTAAATATTGGCACAACTTCAAATAATTGATTACAGATACCTAGCTGATTGTAGCCCTGATAGATTCCAGAGCCCCAAACCAGCTGCCACACTAAAGGACAGGTATATGCAGAATTATATTTGCTCTTTGTTTGCTTTGCTTTCTCCCCCTAAATCTTTCCCATGGTGAATATTTCCATCCTTCTGCTTCATCTTGGTTTCCACTCTTGCTTTCCTTTCTCTTTTGTTTCATCTAAGTTGTTGCCCCTCCTTCCCTAACTCTCTGTTCTCATGTTTTTATTCACATTAACTTGTCCACTTTCTTCTTTTTCTGTCCTACAGCAAACAAAACAAAATATAAGGGGGAAAAGATGAAGGATTTAATCTGTAGAAAGGTTATTGCACATTTTATGCTGTTCAGTATATGAAGCCTTAACATAGGGCTGGGGCTTGACTTGAGGAATAGTAATTTTTATTTGGAAAAGAGAAAGCAACTTTCTAGCACACATGGTTCCTGAGAAAACATTATCTGAGCATACCCTGAAGGCTAAGAAACCAAAGGCAAATAAAAGGAACCTCAAATTGATTATTTTTAAGCCAGAGGGCAAATAAAAAGGAACTCCAAATCGATTACTTTTAAGCCACCCTCATCACGTATGATTTTGGAACACTTAGCACTGGCAATGCTGCAACAAAGATCAAGCATAGGATTTGCCAAAAGTCAGTCTGAGCTTTCTCTATACATTTGCTTCCTTTTCTGCTCTTACCTTAAATCCGAGTGCAGGATTTTTTTTTCAGGACTGACTATTAAAATCTCCTGCCTGCAAAACAGCAGCATGGATCCTGGAAATGGGGGAAAAGAAGTGGTGATTGAAATAGGGAATAGAGGAATTTTGTGACTGTCATGCTTCCTCCTTTCTCAATTCCCACATGGGGATGGGCTCTGAGTCTGGGTCTGAAACCAATGCACTCTTCTGCTTCATTTCTAGGGCTGGTCCACCAGGTCACATGTCCTTTTGTGACCACAGAGAGCAAGTAAGGACACAAATGAGTGGTAGTGTGACATCAGCAAGAGGTGAGCAGTATTTGTTCTCAGGTTCCCAGGGATGAGAAGGGAACATGGTAAGGCACAGCATCATCTTCCCCTTGGGTCTGAGAGGTATTTGAATTCCCTCACTTTGCTTAGCTTTGTTTTTAACAGCCTTAATGATGTCTCAGTAACAGCTCAGCTTAAATAAAAAACTTCTTTGACCTTGATCAGATGTTCATGATGGATGAAATAGTGTTTAACACTCATCACCTTTGTATTTCCTGTTTTGTTTTGTCAGAGTAAGGAGCAGCAGCATCCAAAAAATTCACAAAACTGCAACAGCGTTCCCAGTTCTCAGTTGTTTCCTTTTGTTTATGTAGACAAGGTGCCTGGCACCCAGGTCATACTGGAAATTCCCCATGACATGCATACCCCTCTCTGTGCAGCTGCTGCCTTAGTTTTCAATCCCTTCCAGGCACAAACTCATCTCTTCCACTCTGAGCTGATACAAAGCTCAGGAATCAGAAATTGTGGAATCTATAAAGGAAATAGCATAAGAAGAAGAAAAACAGCTATTTACAATTATAAGACTGGGGGTTTTCCAAGAAATTCTGATTTTGTGTATTCTACTGCCCACAGTGTTTCAGTTTCTGTGGTGGATAATTTGATGGATCTGAACTGGAATGGTGTTCAGCACCGACAGGGCAGAAACAAATGCAGAAACCTTGGCAGTGCTGCTGCTGGCTGGCTGCTGGTGGCGAGCACGTGGAGGCTGATCAGCAGTGTGGCTCAGGGCACAGTGAGCCGGGGCTCAGCTGCTGAGAGTGAGCCATGGAAGGGGCTGAGCAATTCTTGTCCAAACTGAGCCCAGCACAAGGTTTTTGTGGTGTGTCACAGAGACACGTGCCTGCTGTGATGACATGTATATCATGAGGCAGAGGAATGTCTCTATAATCTCAGCAATGCTAAGGGGATCATGGAGGCAGGTTCACCTCTCCAGAAGGGCATCAAGCTCTTTCTGCATGTCAACAACACACCTTGTCTCTTTCCTGAACCTTCTTGCTGTGTCGACGTTTTCATGTTACTGAGTAAAAGGGAATAAAATGGGCTCTAACCTTACCCTGCTTCTTTTGGGAACTGCACAGGGAGATAAGGTGCTTAAAATCAGCAGTAATATCCAAGGCTGAATGGTACATTTAGGAGCTGGCAGAAAACTGCCTTTGAAGCAGCACCTTTTTGAGAGTCAAAGGGTCTCTCAGAGATACAGCCAAACTGTTAGAAAAATTCCTGACTGTAGTGCTCATTTGTCCAGTTCATAAATCTGCCTCTCTATTCTTCAAAGTGCCAAAAGCTATCTAGCCAGACATCCAGCTTTTATAAGACAGTCTAACAAGCTGTCTGGCTCAATTAGTTGAACCCTGATGGTGCTCCAGATTTTCAGTCAGCAGAACACTTTGTAAGGAAAGCATCTCCTTGCAGACCCAGTTCCTTTATGGTACTGGTAGCTTAACCTACAATGTTACAGTTCTTAAATGGGGTTTTTTCAATGAACCACAAGAAAAAGCTCTGCAGGCCATCCACATACCACAGTTTCAGATCTGCAATTCCTCAGCCTTTTTTTCTTGGCCTTCTTCACTGTAGATGGTGGAAGCAATATTTTCTATGGTCTGGTTGTGCATAACAAAAAAGGTACATGCTTGGTCGTGCCTAAGAAATCATGAGTACAAAAGTACTGTTTGGGGTTTCTCCAGCCTGAACTCACTCTGTTCTTGGATAACCCCATAACAGACTGTTCTGTATGATCACAGATGTAAATGGCCCCATGGAAGCTGGACTCTATTACCAGGTTAGGCTGCATATGGTTATACCTAATTTCTGTTTCCATTATAACTTCTGGTAAAAAGCTGGTATGGCTCATTTAAACAGAAGCAGTCCTTATAAAAGCCCAGTTAGGACTTTTTATCAGTAAAGAGTAAAATAACTACTAGAATTACAGCCTTGATGTGATGCTTCTTTCTAAAAAATGACACACTTAAGTAAGTAAACTTTTTTCCTATCTCCCCAATTAACTTAATTCTTCGAGTTTTACCCTTGCCAGTCAGCACACATACAGAGTGATTCTCTTTCTCTCCAGGCAGACAAGGGGCAGAGATGTTTTCACCTTCTTGTGTTTCTACTGTTCACCACTTATGGCTTCAGCAACGTTCTAGTGGTCTCCAGAACCTGCTCTGGTGATCCCTCACTGGAGATGCAGCATCAGTAATGCAGCCACACAGGCAAGGAACAAAATCCAACCAGAAACCTGAAAAACTGGAGATCAGAATGAGTCATTCCTCATCATTTCACGCACAATTTTCATTTTTTTTAAGCATTGGCCATTCAAAGCTTATTCAAACATGTTCTATCCTTTGACTGAAAACTAACAGTGATAAAATTCTCAGTCATGCAAAACACAAAGACAAAAGGTAAAGACACAGTAGGAATGCAATGCTATTAGAGCACTTATCTTTTCAAGATTTACTACATTTCAGCAAGCAAATTCAGCAAAACCATGTAGATTCATTTTTGTCTGTGTTTAGTTTTTGGATTTTGGACACACTTTAGCAATACAAAATGAATCCAAATACGATATTACTTCTGTATAGTACATGGTTAATTCTGTAGAAATCTTTCAGGTAAGGGCTTAAAGTATAAGACAACAATTTATCATTCTGTATAAAGGAAATATCAGAGAAGAAAATCTATTTTTAAACTAGCTGCATTGACTTCAACACTCTTTAGAGCAGACCTTATTTTCAAAAACTTCACAAGTTAATATGCTGTTTTTATGAGAGATAATCAGCAGGACTATGTGGAAAGATGTTGGCACAGTAACACACATAGTAAAACAATTCTCAAAATACTAGTCATTATTTTCAATTATGTTTTCTATTTGATTATTAAAAGCCAATCTTGTTGACCCAGCAATATACACTTGGCTTTGCAGCCACTGTTGCTGCTTAGTAATGTCTTGGGAAATCCTATGCCTTTGAAACTCTATGCAAATCATCTAAAAGGAGCCAACATTAACACTCAGGCTGAATTAGAAAATAGAAAAATACACGGAGTAAGTTGTTTAAGGACAAAGTTGTCTCCAGCTAAAATTAAGCACTGATTCACAGTGACATTATGAAAACACTAAACTGTGCATTAAAATTCCTAAACATCGCTGCTATTCACAACAGGCCAATGCAAACATTGGTTACTTCTTTGTCTGAGAGGGAATTTGTAAGTCAAGAAAATGATGTCAGTATAAAAGAATTCAAAACTAATTTTATCTGATTGGCAAGTGAGTTCAGGTATTGAGATACTAAATAAATATTTGACAGCACCATTCCATAGTATAATTTATTTCACATATGCACTAAATTAAAAGAAAAGCTTTCCTAAACTGCAAGCAATTTCCAGGCAAACCACAAAGCAGGATGACGGTGATGGCTGCCATTGTGTCATGGTGGAGCACCTTCTTACCCCTACAAAGGTCACCAAAGTTTTGAGCAAATAATCAAAACCACAAGGCAGAGAACAGTGCAGTGAGTAGATCCACTCCTGTCTGAGTTGTGACAAGGAATTTAATTTTATAGTGCTGAGCATTTCTTCTTATGAGGGAGGAGGAAACAATGATGAATGCCTGATGTTGTATTTGTGTCAGCAGGGCTATTGCCATTGAAAAGGGTTTCAGAGTTGTGCCTAGCAATGGGCATTGCTGGGGAAATTCATTTCTTAAGATCCTATTTAAACCTATGATATGTCTCAATGAGCGAGTGTGTGGAAATGAGTTACTCGTGCACAGACCCAAACTCATGGGCACAGGATGGCCCAAGGAGAGATGCAACAGGAGGGCAAGAACCCTGAATTGTGATGCACAAACAGACCCAGAGCTCAGAAATGCATTCCAAGAGTAGACTGAGACACAGTGTGTGCCATTTCTTGTTGTGAGCTGAAATGGAAGCTGCAGAGGTGCTACACTTTTAGGTTCCCATGGTTTTGGAAAGGTAGGTCTATTGAGTGGTTCCTTCCAAAGCAGATTTTCTATGAAAAGTTCTGTCATTTAAGATACAAACCAAGAAGAAAGTGTCTCACAGCATTACAAGGATATAGAGCTTCCTTCATAATACTCTAATTATGGAGATGGATAATCTGCCTAGTTTAGACCTTGCCAAAATGCTGGGGTCAAAGTTAGAACTGAAATTCCCCGAAATTGAGAGGCCATTACAGAGAATTGTTATTTAATCCCCTGTAGAGACAATAAATAGCTGCAAAGTTCAGCTGGTTTATATCCCAGAGGACTTATCAAGGGCACGGTTTAGAACTAATTATGAGAAAATACAGGTAACACATCTACAATGCAAGCCTTACCTATACATAAAATCATATGCTTTTAAAATGCTACAATGTACATGCTACAACAAGGTTTTGGACGTTAAATGCTAAACAAAAAGTATTCAATAGTAGTTTCACTTATAAAACAACCATAAAATCTGTGCTTTTTTTACTCTCTACAGAAAAAAGGAGAGTTGCAGACATTTATTATAAAAAAAAAGCCAAAAGAAGTGAAATGCACATGAAAACGCAATTCATACAGTGAGATTAAATCCAGAATGACATTTTTCTTTTTTTAAAGTACATTTTATGTTTTCTGCTTCATTTTCTTCCATAACTTAGAGAAGTCTATATCTACTGATTATCCTGCAAATCATGAAACCTTAACTAATACATTATTAAAATACTTGAAGTATTAAAAGGAAAATAAATACAGACAGTATTGAGGGTTCGACATTAATCTTCGCTCTCTTAAGTGAAGATCTATAAATGGATCTAACAATTTATATCACATGTGAATATAAATGCTCTCCTCTTCTTGATGTTCTTTCTGTCATGTACAGCAGGTCCTTTTTCTAGAGAGTGCCAATACAGAAATATGCATTTTTGTGAAGCTTCACTAAAATAATACAGTCTGTATGGCACTCTGGCATAGTTCTGGATGAAAAGCATTACCTGCACGTAAATGGTTTCTTTAAAAAAAAACAATCTGGGAGATGAAAAAGTGTCAAAGCAAGAAAGAAAATAGTCATTCTGAAAGAGAATAATGGTGCTAGGACGTCAGAATTTTTCCTTGCTAGGCTTACAGTCCAACATAACTATCAGTCTTTATTTATCATTGCAAAATAAACTTTCTTTGTGTGCTTGTATGTCCTGTTGCAGTTTGGAATTGACTGAAAACCAGGTCTATTGATACACCAGCGACAAACCATTTTCAAGCAATGTTCCCCCAGTAGGAGTCAGAAGGTTGACTCGTAGGTTAGTACTTAGTTACCTATTAGCCTTGTTCCCAAAATTCAGAGGTCTCATGATCTTCTTTTGCAGTTTCTTCTGTTTTAAAATCTTTGGCCTGAAAGTCCATACACAGGTGCTAAACATCAACCTTATGGGCAAGTACACCTGTCCCCAAACTGGACACAGATTGGCTCCAACTGCTTGGTTTGTAGATGTTTAAAGAGTTATTTGAATGACAGGCTGAGGTATTTTAATGCCTAATTTGTAGCAGACATTTGGACTATCTGTTTACTTCAAAATACAGGGAAAATAACAACTGTTAAGTTTAATACTATCTGAGAATATGAATGTGTGGTATAAAGTTGTGACATGCTAAATGACTGCAGAATTTTATTAGTAACAATTCAATTAAACAGCCACTATGAATGCCCAATTATGTGAACCTAAATTGGTGAAATTCAATTAAATATACTCCAACTACATCTGATTCTGACCATGCTCAGTGTGAGCTGAACCATGACATATCCTTCTATCTGACAGGTTAAGTGCCAGATGAGAGCTGACTTATTCTTTGGTTACTGTAAAATTTACAGAAAACACCTTGTTTTTGACAGGAAACAACTTCAGTGAAGGAAATAAAATTTTGTCACCACAATAACTTACTGTTTTCAGTGTAACATTACTGAAAAATATGGTTTTGGTAGGTGAAAATTTTTGACTTGGGATCTAAAGGCAATTATACTTCTTTTTCTGATTTTTAATTACACTGATTTTCTTCCAGCTTTCCCTTCCTTGTCAACTCCTGCCATGACCATAATGCAGTGGTGTGTTGTCCATCAAACTGTCCTAGTTTCTCTCCTGGCCTTTTTCTGAGCACAGGCTTCCATTTCCTGCTGATCTATATGATGCCTGGAGAACTGGTTTGTTTTGAAGTGAGGTTGGGTTACCACCCTGTGTTGTAAATGCCACTCTAAACAGTGTCAACACATACATTGGTTTGGCTTATCTGTGTCTTTCAAAGCCCCTGAGTTATGCTTTAGTAAATTTTAAAACCTTTGCAACAGGCACATTCCACCCACCTGAAGCCTCCACAAACATGCTCACATAAATAAATATTTATCTTCTCAGTATCATTTTCTAATTAATTTCTGTAGTTTGGTCATTCTTGCTGTCAAGTGTCATTTTCATCTGGAAAGGGTAAAAAGACAAGCAAAGAAAACCAAATCATCTACAAAAATAAAAACTGATAAGACAACTGGAATGGATGTTTGTTAAAGATTTTGGATTTGCAATGAGGGTGTGAAATGAAGATTCTCAGACTTTTCCTCAGCTGAGGAAGATCAAGCCATGGGAGCAAAGGGATTGCTGAGAGAAATTGCTAAGACAATCAGTGCTTCACTGAACAAGGAACCTGTCTGCTCTCATTAAAAAGGGAACACAGATATGTTGTTTATAGAACCAACACATACAACACGTGTACTTCTATGGCACCCATTACACAAAGGCTGCAGCTCCTCTGGCAATATCTGCAGCCCTAGAAATATCTTTACCTTTTCTGATAAGAAACATCCTTTGATTCGTCCATCTGCAGGAAAACTTGAACCTTATTTCTCCAACAGAAGATGTGAGTGGGAGAGGTAAAGCAAAGTGTCATCCCATTGGCTGGTGCACAGCTCTCTGGAAAATGTATTGGTGGTTCTGGGGGTCAGCAAGGTAAAGCATCAGCCAGCAGCAAAGAACATCAGCCCTGGCAGCAAAGAAGGCCATCTGCATCCTGGCCTGTATTAACAGGAATACATCCAGTAGTTCCAGAGAAGTTGTTATCTCGCTCTACTCAGTACTCTTCAGACCACATCTGGAATACAGCATAAAGTTTTGGATCCTTGGTATTAGATAAATTGGAGTAAACTCAGTGAAAAGCCACCAAAATGGTTAAGGAGAGTTAGAGTGCTGGGGGAAGGCTCAGACCCTGGCTATAGCCCCAGCCATGCACAACCTACTTAGCCCAGTGCTGACAGGCAAGCCAAGGACGCAGTGACCTTGAGAGAGCTGGCAGTGGGTAAACAACCCCCAAGTCGAAGCCGATTGGCTTTCATTGGCTGCAGCTCCTCGTGGCTGTTCACGTGGACACCTTCTCTCCACCAATCAGCACACCCTGCTGGCGCGTGGACAGAGCCCTTCAGCCTATCAGCACTTGTTGATGTTCGCGTGTTCAGGTTGAAAAGCTATAACAATCCGCTAATTCCCTAATAAAGTTGGAAGCATTGACGTATCTCTAAGAGAATTGTTCATTGACTCCTGTTCGCCGAAACCCGGAGTCTGTGCGCTGGGGGCAACCCGCGGGGCTCAACGGGAACCCCCGCCGACATTAGAGTGCTTGTCCTGAGGGGAGACACCGAGGGACCACAGGTGGCTAAGCCTGGAGAAGGGAAGAATTTGGACCTTAGAGAAGACTGCCAGTGCCTGTTGGGAGGCTGTTGAGGAAACAGAGCCAGGCTGTTCACAGAGTGGTATGTGATGGGAGGAAAAGAGACAAGACATATGAGATAAAAATGAGTTTTTACCAGATATTAGGAAACCCTTTTTCTATATTAGGATAATCAAGGAGTGGAACAGGTTGTCTAGAAGGATGGTGCCATTTCCATCCCTGGAAGTTTTAAAGACCAAACTGGCTGAAGTCCCAAGCCACCTGCTCTGATCTCAGAGCCAGTCCTGCTCTGAGGAGAAAGTCAGACAGGATGACCTCCTGAGATCCCATCCAAGCTGAATTATTGTCTGATTCTGTAATTCTAAATCATTATGTGTGCCATTCAGAAAAACAGCTGCTGGAAAAGGCAACTTTAGTTACCTCTTACATGTTGGTTTTACCCTGTCTGACATTCTGTACTAAGAAGAATGCTGTGTTGCACTCTGAGAAATTTTAAGGCTAGTCTAAAATCATGTCTATCTTCCAAATTAATAAGCTCTATCGAGCTGACTCTGGGGAAATGTAGAGAATTCTGGTGCTTTCATCTGAATTTTTTTCTTCCAGCACCCTATCTCCCAAATCCATACCTCAACCCTCTACTGCTGCTGCAGTAAGTAACGGCAAGGAATATAGCAGGAGGATGACCATGGCTAACTCCAGTGCAACCACATGAAGTCAGAGGGAAAACATCAGGAAGAAATAATGCTGCAGAATGTTATAAAATAAATATTTGCAAGCCAAGTAATTTAACTGGTATGTAAAAAGCTTGTTCTGTGTGCCTTGCACAAGATCAACTTCTTTGTCATCACTTCAGCATTGATACTTTTACTCAGAACAGAATAGACGAGAATACTACATAAAGTCACACTACACAATATCAGCATTAATAGCTTAGCATCAAACTCACACTTTTAACAATGATAACTCTTTCTGCCTGAAACTTGCTGTTGCTTCACCCCGCTGTCACCACTCCTCCACAGAACATCTGGTTTTCATCCGTTCTCACTCTCCTCCAAGTTCTGACTTTCTCCCCACAGTTCCAGAGATCCCAACCTGCTTGTTTTCTGACTGCTTTCTGCGTTCAGCCTTGGCCAGACTGCGATGACAGAAAGAGGAAACATGCAAGGCCAGTCAATCTGCTGCAGAAAACATACACAGTGGACACAACAAATACACAGGCTTGGCAATATTTCGTGTGAACAACACAGGAGGTAAGGCACGCTCAGCAAGTGACCTTAAGTGATGCATTAATTGACATAAGAAAGGAGACATTGCAGCTGATTGACTAGATGTGAGAATGTGAGACCCAACATCCAGCATCCCTCTTGTCCAGGGATGTCACTTATAAATATGTTTCCCTTGAGTCAGGTGACTTTCAGGCTCCTCAAGGAACAACCTGGATGGCATTTGTTTGCCTCCTCCCAGCCATGGGGCACCACAGCCATGTCAGATGGGACCAAGAGCAGCTATTCAGGAGACCAGGGCCTCTCCATATGCAAGGTAAATGCTTTTATATCCCTTAGCACTGAATGGAAAATGTTCATGGACTTCCAAGGAAATCCTAAACCATGACAAATCGTGATCCACTGATACCATTTTTCCAATGGATTTAATGAAACTGAGACCTTCCTCCCTAGATTAATTAAGGTAATTGTTCCACTCTGTATCTTTGAAATATTTTTCCTGCTTTGAGATACACTATTGGGGTATTTGTTGTAATTCTGGAAAAACTTTATTCCTGCAAAGTGCTTCTACTTCAAAAAATTAAAACAGGCTCTTAATGCATCTACCAAAGAAATACATATTGCAATGGATAACCTCTATGAAGGCAGACAGCATTTCACTGGTAATTTCTAGAAATTCCCTGGGATTGCTTGGCTGTTTCTATTTTCCATATAAAATACAATTAAAATTAAAAATTAAAAGAGAAAATCACAGCATGAATTCCTGAACTAATTTCATTGATGTCAGTAGAATTAGAATGGGGATTAATTTAATTCTGTGACTGTTGAGGAAAGAAACTGATGAAGTTATGGATTCTTTTTGGTGTACCTTTATTTTTCTGGTAATGAAGGGACACAAAAATGTATTCTGTATGGATCCCTGTATTGGCTAAATAATGTATTCAGTCTGAAGTAAGTGTGATTTACCCTTCATAATTTATTTTTCTCTTCATTAATATGCTTATTTCCACAAAGTTGCAGAGTTGCCATTAGGATTTTGTCACCATTTTATGTAAACCAAACTGAAAATTATTTTTATACCTTCTATATTCAATATTTTAAAGATATTTTCTACATTAAAATGTGCAATTATGGAAATTATTTAGAAATATGGTCTTGGCTTTGTTTTTGCATGTTTTTCTGTGCTATTGTACACTTTTTTGGATATGTTACAATATTTCCAATCAGCCATTAGTAATAGGTTTAGCAGTTGTTTAAACCTCCCTCGAAATTCCTGTTCTCATTTTTATTCCATAGAAGGCAATTTAGGGATCCACCTGCAAACAAACACTTGCTATCCAAAGCAGTGCTTGCTGCCATTAGTAGTCACTGTTAAATCAAAGTAACAAGTACTTTACCTAGTAATGGGGATCTGGAGCACTAGAGCTGATGTTGGAAATGTCCACTTGTATGTCATTGAACATGGGTCATAACAGGCCATGCTTCACTTCATTTGGATTTAGAACAGAAACAAAAACTGTTCCTGGGCATATGGGAACAAAATGCTTCATTAGATAATTTGAGAATTAATTGTGCCACTGACAGAAGTGCACTGAGGACTTCAGTGAAAATGTGCCCTTCTGAAAGGTCCGTGAAATGAAAAGTTTTCAAAAAGATCTTACCCTCTCCCATCATTTCTATGCGGGCACCACTTGTAACTCCCACTCTTTCTGTATACAGTAGTTCCATTCTGGCACCTGTTACACTAAACGTTAAAGAACATCCTGATAACATTAATATTTATGCTTTACTTTGTCCATATAATTGTGTTTCTACCTTGAGGCATCCAATTTCAGGTTCCCTTTGCAGTCGAAGGGGAACAGGTGGATTCTTAATTTCTCACAGGTCTTTATAAAGACAATATCTTCTCCTGGCCTAAGCAGCTAATTTAGAGCTTAAAATTCAGCTGTGTCCAAAACTGTGCATTGAGGCAACTGAATGCAAACCAAAGAAAAATCTCAGATGTCAAGTTGGAAGCGGTAATTTGGAAAGGAATCATTAGTAAAATGAGCAATGACTGTATGGGTTAGGTATCTGTGCTATGTCTTCATCTGTGTTCTGTACTGTGCTCCAACCTTGAGTTGGTAAGCCAGATGAGAAGGACCTCTCTGCATTTAGGTCTAATCCAAAGCTCAGAGTTTCACAATGTTTGCTCTTTCGAAGTATCAAGCACATTTTTCAAATTTAAGAAATCACAAGTAAGAAATACACAATAAAGGAAATGGCAGAGATATGAAATATATCTTCTGTTTAAGAAACAGAATGTTTTCAAAATTTAGAGAAAATAGACATCCTGCCAAGGCATTTGACCAAAATAATTTTCATTCTTCATTTAAAATTCTGCTATTTATCTTCTCTTTTGCTTTTATACAATAAAACTCTATTCAGGTTTCTCCCTGCTGAGACAACACAGGTGCAGTGATTTTTTGTTTAGCTGACCAACAACTAACTTCATTAAAAAGCTTTTATTTCACAGTTGCAAGCCAACATTATTAGAAAATTCCAAGATACAATGCACAGCATAGGATGGGTTTATCAAACAGCATTTTCAAACTGCAGAATTGTTGGAAGCTACAACACACTTAGTCTAATTTTATGTCTACTGTATGTTATCAGTAATTTGAATGCAACAAGCTGAAATTTTTTTCTGGTACTTTTATGCAAATAAATACACACACATTCCCCTCAAACACAAAGCTCAATAAAAATCTTTGCAAAACATTGAGTATTGTGTTCAGTTCTGGGCCCCTCAGTTCAGGAAAGAGATTGAGGGGCNTGGTAAAGGGACTGGAGTTGGCCCAAGGGTTGGACTTGATGATCTTGGAGGTCTTTTCCAACCCAATGGATTCCATGATGCTATGGTCTTCAAGAGTGCACATTTGTATCCTTTGGTGAGTGGCTTACAAATGTCTTACAATTAAAAAGAAAAGAAGCAGAAGCAAAGAGCACTTCAGCACTGTGTGTGAGCAAAGGATTTTATTGCACTTTACAAAGAGTATCCTATTCTGTCACTGCCTCTGCCATCCTAATATGTTTGCATGAATGCAACAAATGGGAACTAATTCAAAGAAGCATTATAGAGTAAGTTTTATTGACATTTATTATGACACAGACGGAACATTAAGACTTGCAATAAAATATCACTCTGCTTGTGAACCCAAGTTTTATTTTTATTTGCAGCCACACAAATCTGACTACAGTGCTTTGTATACCTTTAATTTTGACTTTATTTTTTTGAACATAGCTCTAAGCAAACTATACTAGGCTACTGGGGACACTATCCATGGTCAAATGCTACCCAAAGTCTGTACTGCATGGAAAGTTAGTCTGTATCTCAGACCCAGGCAACAGTAGTTAAATATATGTACTGTGTCCTTATCAGGAATCCAAGTCAGCTTTCCAGACTTTTATCAAAGTACTTTTCCCAAACAAATGTTTTCTGTGGGTCAATGTGATAGAAACTTCAACACCTCTTATTGGAACTTGAAATTAAATTAAAAATATCTGAGCAGAGATTCTTCTGTATAGCAAATGAAATCATGCTCTGAAATGTAATTTAAATGTACCATGTTAGAAGCACATATGGAGAAAATTCTGGAGCTGGATATGGAGGAACTTCTATATTAGCTCTGATTTGCAAAATCAGACTTGTTTGGGTTTTTTCTTCAGGGTGTTGCAACTTGAACTCATTCTAACTCCCTATGTTTCTGTCTTTTTACTGTAGCAATAGGGAAATCTGTCACTATATTTACAATACAGTCCAGAGATTTGTGCAGAACTAAAAATAAAATAAAATAAATATATATATCATGTGATAATCATGTGTTCTTTTTGAAATGTGAACCAGTAGAATTTAGAAACTGCTAGTCTGGGCCTTCTGCAATTCAGCTGAACATGTCTAAATTGTTTATACATATTTCACATTTCTGAGGCTTTCTTCCCTACCATACAAACCAGATCCACGGCATGAACCAGGTCATTCTCCAAAATTTGGAGATTTTGGAGACAGTAGATCCAGAGATGTGCCAACAAATGGTATGTGCATGTACCAACTATTTCTGTGTGGGTTCTGAGAAAGGACACTTTCGTAAGAGACTATTTTTTACTTTTAATCAAACCAGAATGTTTCATTCCTTAAAGGGATGAACGCAGCCCATTCCAAACAGCAAAGTCCTGTTACTCTTCAATGGCCACTTAAGATTCTTAGAAGGACTGAATCAACAGAAAACAGAATACCTGCTGGGGTGATTTTTTCCCCACAGTTTTTCCCATGTCCTCGTTCTTGCATGTGGCATGGAGACTGCTGAACAGATGTGACCGTGAGTGCGCTACTAACAGTGTTGTGTTTGGCTTTGACCGCGGCTTTACGCAGGGAGTGTTTGCAGAACCAAGCAGCGCTCTGACTGAGCACGCATCGCCTGAAAGCACTTGGCCGGCTGACAGGCCAGCTTTTGTGGATTTTTCCGTGGTGATTTAGTATGTTATCATCCCCTGGTTATCTACACCCCACTTGGCTGCAAGTGGGGCGACCGTGCGCTCCAGTTGGCAGCCCCGCGGCTGACAAGGCAGCACCTCGGACTGAACATGAACATCAACGACCTGGGAAGGGGCTGTAGTAGCGTGGGCGCCGGTCCCTTCTACAGCGAGAGGACAGGAGAAATGGCCTTAAGCTGAGAGAGGGGAGATTCAGGTGGGACACTAGAAACATTTGTTTCACTTGTAAGGGCGGTCAGGCACTGGAACAGGTTGCCCAGGGAGAAGCAGTGGGGTCACCATGCAAGAAGGTGCCTGAGATGTGGCGCTGGGTGACACAGCTCGGTGGCCTGGGGGTCGCACAGCGGTGGCACAGCTGGGTAGGACGGCGGGACTGGATGCTCTCCGAGGTCTCTTCCACCCGCAACGATTCTGCGTGGCCAGGAGGGCATTGTGGCCGGCACCAACACGGTGCAAGGGACAGATCCCCGCAGGTGCGGGCGGGGCGGGGCGGGGCGGCCCCGGCGCGGGGGAGGGGGCAGATCCTCCCGCG
>VWZD01011952.1:80984-94318 GCA_013396695.1 Sakesphorus luctuosus | reverse complement strand
GGAGCGGCCATGGCCGGGCGGGCTGTGCGGGCCGGGCCGGGCCGGGCGGGGCGAGCCGTGTTACCCCCCGGACAGCACGGGAAGGATGGGGGGAGGTGTGTGTCTGTGCTTACACATGTGCCCAGAGCAGGAGTGTGGCCGTGTGTATGTGTGTGTGTGTGTGTGTGTGTACGGCAGAGACACAGCAGGGCATGAGCGTATTGTTATGCCTCTGTCAGTGCGTGTGTGTATCTGCTGCGGTTTGGGCTCCATCGGGTGTGTGTGTGTTTGTGTTGTAGCAGGGATGTGACACTGTGTGCAGGGCCGTGACATGGCATTGTGGTGAGTGCAGTTGTGTCTGCACGCTGGTGCCTTCGTGTATATATAGTGAATATTGGGTGTGGCATAATCTGTGGGTATTTTAAAGGCATGTGTGCTATGGGTGTGGCGAGGATTATCTGTACTTTTATA
Organism: Sakesphorus luctuosus; assembly: GCA_013396695.1. NCBI lineage: Eukaryota > Metazoa > Chordata > Aves > Passeriformes > Thamnophilidae > Sakesphorus > Sakesphorus luctuosus. The sequence goes on along the minus strand of VWZD01011952.1, from coordinate 93,868 downwards.
TGTAGGCAGCAGATACAGGGTATGGTATTCTGTGTGTATAGGGTAGCAGTGGCTTGTATGTGAGCGTGTGTAGAGCTGTGATGTTTTGATGTGTGTGCACAGATGCACTAATGGTAGATTTGTGGTGTGTGTGTGGTGGGGACGAGATTTGTTGCACCTGTGTGCAGGGATGGCGTGGGATGGAGCACACGTGTGTGGAGGGTGCAGTGAAGGACGAAGAGCAGCTGTGATTTGCTCTGTGGGGAGAACATGTGGGGATGTGATGCAGTTCGTGTATGCAGTGAGGAGAGATGCATCAGGATGTTTGTGAAAGGAAGATGACAAGGCATGTAAGGGGGAGTGTGTAGGGATGGGCACAGCATATTTGGAAAGGTGTGATCCCTGTTTGCAATTACAACTTAATTGATGCTTTATTGTTTTGCAGTGATAGAGTGATAGATACATGAAGAAGGCACAGTTGCTGGCCTTTCACACATGGGGAAATGCATAATTATTTTAAGACAGAAAATCACTTTATGTGTGTGTAATGATAGTAGTTTTCCTGTATCAGGGTCTGGGAAGGGAGTGCTCAAGCTCACAAAGGGAAGAACCATATTCCTGTGGTTGTAACTTACTCCTGTGCATAAAGGCTTGTTCATGAACTTTCTTCCTCTACACTTTGCCTTTTGCTCCCTCCCAATTCTAGTCTGTATGTTTTGAATGTAAACAAAGCAACCCTGAAAAGTAAGAGGTGAGACAGACTAAAAATATGGATAGACTGTGTGTGATTGCATTATACCTGTATGTAGAATCACGTTGGGCTTGGTTTGCAAAGGTTTTAGGATGCATCTGTTGCTACAAGGAGGAGTAAACATAAATGAGACTGGGGATGGGTAGTATTGATGAAGTGATTATGCTGTGACTTAATGACATGTCCTGCTTCATGTCATTCCATCACACATCTTGTTGCACATTACAGACGATGCAGCATCTTGAAAGTCAGTTGAATAAAATGGATTTATCTCATGTTCCAAATTTAGGAAGGATTACAGACTGAAAAACAACTGGCCAAATGTTTACAAACTCTGCCAGGGGAGGTTGAGGTTGGACATCAGGAAGAACTTCCTCACTGAAAGGGTTGTTGGAGGTTGTGCAGTCACCACCCCTGAAAGTGTTCAAGAAACTGCTGGATGTGGCACTTGATGCTACTGTTTAGTTGACAGGGTGATGTTTGATCAAAGGTTGGACTCAATAATCTTAAAGTTGTTTTCAAAACATTAGGATTCTATAAGTAAATATTTTCTATTTACCAAACCCCAGACATGAAATTTCTGGTCTATTTCGATGTTCCCCATTAGGTGCCTTTGTCAGTCCAAACTCAGGAGTCTGCAAAGCAGCACTGAATTGTTTGCTGGGACTGCCCAGGTAAAACCTCAGAAATTACACCAGATAAGCCTTCCTGATGTGCAGATTCTTTTGTTGAGCAGCTCCTTAGTTTCACTTGACAATGGATAAGAAAAGGATGAAATAGGACCATTTGTGACACTTTTTTCATATTTTTCAGGTCTTTCATTCAGTGCATCCTTATACTTGAATTGCTCTGTCTTACAGGGTTCATCTTGTCCAAGTTGTTCTTTCCCTCTTGGTTCTTCATTGCTTCATAGAATTAATTTTGAGCCAGGCTTTTTAGTACAGAGAATATCAGTGCTCCTAAAACTCTGAAGGACTGATAGCTTCCTGCTTGCTTGTTTTGACAACACACTGGAATATTTAGTCATCTTAGTTAAATTATGCTAAAATTAGGGATAAGATGGGGCCAGCAGATGTGCAAAGTTTAAAATAAAAGTCAGGTTTTCAGTGAAGCGTGGCAACTGCTTTTAGGTTAGTGTGGAAAAGGAGCACTAATCTTGGCCCTGTGACAATATTGATCTGAATCCCAGCAGAAGGCAACACATCAACAGTGTTTCAGCTGTTTCATCAAATAGAAGTCAGAATAACTGCATTAATTTCATGTAGATTGTTATCAGGTGGTGTGATAATTCTGGTAGCCTTTCTACTGAATTAGAATTGTGCATAAATGGGATATGCCAAGTAGGACAAAACCAGATGAAATTTTGACACCCAAGAGTTCTTCCTCGAGCTGGTTTGAACAATAGCCACAACATTCACTTGCATTCTTTCTAATAATCTCTTTTGGGATGTGACCCATATACTCCATGGATTTATTTTCTCTTTTTTTCCCCCCTCTGTTGTAGCAGAATTCAAGAACTGTTACAATTTCTCATCATACTTGACCTGTGCATTTTGGATAATTTGATTGGAATGTGATAGGGTTGGAGTCCAGCTGTCTGCCTGAGCTTTTACAAAACAGCTTTCCCACTTGAACTTTTTAACACAGAGTGGGATATTCTAATTGTTTGTAAAGCTTCTGAGAAGGAAGATTGTAAACAAAGAGGCACTTCTAAATGGGGGAAATCAGATTTGCATTCTAAGGAAACCTTTACCCATTGTTACAACAGAAAAATGTATGCATAAGACATTAATATAATGACACACCTAAAATTCACGGCATACTGATACCTCCTCTGTCAATTCAATTTTCTATTTCAGGATCAAGAAATTACTTGTATGTCTCTCAGAGTTTCAACTAGTTGTTCTTGAGATTGAAGAACAAGTAGTTTGTGAAGATCAAACTTCTTTATCAACCTAATTTTTCAAAATATGTCTGTACTGTGTCTCAAAATCAGTGTCTATAGTGTGATTCTACAAGGATGTGTGAAACTGGATTATTTTTGTGGTTCCTTTTCAATCATGTTGTGGTGGAAGCTGCCTTAGGTTCTGTTTCAGTGTGTCTGTGTACAGTCCCAAAATGACTTGAGTGGTCAAAGAAAGGACCTTCCTCAGGTGTTTTGAACTTGTGCTTTTGCAACTTATCCTTGAGTGATACTTCAGGAGGGATTCATTATTTACCTGGTCAAGGAGACGAAAGCACAGAGTCTGTAAGGAGCTTAATTTTTGCTGTCTCAAAACAATCTCCATCCTGTCCACTTGCCCTGCTGCCCTCACAACCAAAACAAAACCCACCCAAACAAAGTTACAGTTCGAATTTAAAAGTTTAAATGGATTAAAAGAATTTCTGTTGGTAAACAGAAGAGGTAATGGAAATGTAACAACAGTTGATACAAGGGCACCTCAGCTGACAGAACCAACTACAGCCAATTTCTCGAAGGATTCCCTCTGGGTTTTATCTTTTGGTTGGAGGAACCACTGCACTCCTGCTGGAGGAGGACTGGAAATGCACCCTTTGCTGGACTTGCCCGTTTATGAGTATTTGAAACTACGAACTGCTACTGTGTAGCCCACAAAAAATACTTAAAATTTGGTATCAAGCTACAGCACTTAAAATATTTGCCATAATTCGTGATATACTCTCCTTTTCTATCCCAGTGTTTTCCTGATTTCTCCTTGTTAGGCAGAAGGAAACAGTAGACTTGGTTTTCATTGGATTTGATTGCTGTTCAGCTGGTCAACCAGTATGTTCTGTACATTTAAATCCAGGAGACAAGAGCATCATCAAATCTGCATAAATGTGAAACTCTACCAGTGTGTCAAGTTTGTCTTCAGAGGTTGAAATTCTGGTCAGAGCTTCACAGAGAAAAGGCTTTTCCATATCATGCCTTGATGTTGCACAGTAGTAATCTAAATATTAAGGGGAAAACTGTCTAAATGTGCTTGTAGATTATAGACTGTTTTCAGAACCATTTCTAGAACAGAAGTGTCAAGGTCATGTTATTTCTACAGAAATTCAAGGACCATACATTTTGGCAAATACTGAGAATTGAGTGAATGTCCAGTTTCTCTTCTAAATCTCAACCTATTGCTTTTCTTGGAACAGTTTGTGAAAGATGTTTTGGAAATGATATTATGATGCTATTTCCCTTGAAGTCAATTGTAATTACTGCTTGTAATCATGAAGAGGTAGCTAATTTTGCCTCTTACACCTGAAAGCGTTTATTAATTACACATTACATATATGGCAGCTTTTATTAATTATACAGTACATCTATGGTGTGTGTAGCACAGTGCAGCTTTTCATAGAATCACAGAATGGATGGGGTTGGAAAAGACCTCCGAGATCATCAAGTCCAACCCTTGGGCCAACTCCAGTCCCTTTACCACATCATGGCACTCAGTGACACGGCCAAGCTCACCTTAAAAACCTCCAGGGATGGGGAATCCACCCCCTCTCTGGGCAGCCCATTCCAATGCCTGAGCACTCTCTCTGGAAAGAAGTTTTTTCTGCTCTCCAACTTCAATTTCCCCTGGCAGAGCTTGAGCCCGTGCCCCCTTGTCCTATTGCTGAGTGCCTGGGAGAAGAGACCAATCCCCACCTGGCCAGAACTTCCCTTCAGGTAGTTCTAGACAGTGCTGAGGTCACCTCTGAGCCTCCTCTTCTCCAGGCTAAACACCCCCAGCTCCCTCAGCCTCTCCCCACAGCACTTGTGCTCCAGTCATCTTTTCTATCTGGTTCATTCTCTGGGGAGATTGCCTTACAGAGGAGGTGGACTCTTCATATTAAAGATTTCACGCTCAGTACTAAGAAAAACCTCAGTCTGGATACAGTGTTGATGAGGCAGATCAGGGCACTGCTTTGAAATGGCTTTGTGGAAACCATAGAGTCATTTCTATAATGAACTATAACTTTTGTATCTTAAACGTATTTTTGAAGAGCAGTTGGGGGGGAATATTAGTACTCAAAATTTCTGTTTCACAGGTGCTTAAAAAAAGGGATTCTGTTTCAACCATACAGTCAGTACTGAAGCCATAATTTCATTTATGGTTTGAGCCAAGTACAATAATAGGAAGAAATGCCTTTTTGCATGTGGAATTGCGTGACTGGAGGGAGGACTCTGTCAGTTCAGATTAGAATGGTGCAAACTCCTGGGGAAATGGACCTGCGGAAGGATCTCTGTGTGAACGCTCCGGGTGGATTTCAGGTCTCTGTTGTCGTGCCATCAGCCTGTTAGTTTGTGTGCTGATGTTGGAGACTGGGAATAAAATTCAGCCATATGTATGTCAGTAAAAACAGCTACATGCAGAGGTGGTGACTCAGAGGAGTTTTGAAAGATGTTCTCTGGAGGGCTCTGTTGAGTCTGTGATGTGGATTAAGTTTGGATGGCTGAGACTGAATGGCTGTCCCTGACCAAAACCTGCTGCATTAAAATGAATGGATGCCAACTTTTCTCTCAGACTGATTTCTTTCAGAAACATATCATGCTCTGAATGCATTGACAATGTGTATTTATAGCATGATTTCACAAGACTGCATAACACCAAATGGGTTATTTTTGTGATTACACAAACTGTAATTTGAGTGCACAGTCCTTGGGGATGTTGTGACGGAAGCTGCCTTAGAATCTACTTCAGTATTGCTGCTTGGAGTCTCAAAGATACTTGAGTGGTCAAAGGAAAGTACCTTTCTCAGGTGATTTGAACTTAGGCTTTTGCAAATTCCATTTGAGGCTCTGCTTGATGCTTAAGGAAGGATTTGCCATTTCCCTGGTCAAGGGAAGTTCCAGCCAGGTGGGGGTTGGTCTCTTCTCCCAGGCACTCAGCAATAGGACAAGGGGGCACGGGCTCAAGCTCTGCCAGGGGAAATTGAAGTTGGAGAGCAGAAAAAACTTCTTTCCAGAGAGAGTGCTCAGGGATTGGAATGGGCTGCCCAGAGAGGGAGTGGATTCCCCATCCCTGGAGGTTTTTAAGGTGAGCTTGGCCGTGGCACTGAGTGCCATGATGTGGTAAAGGGACTGGAGTTGGCCCAAGGGTTGGACTTGATGATCTTGGAGGTCTTTTCCAACCCAATCAATTCTGTGATTCTATGATCCAAGAAATATAGAATCTGTAAGATGTGTCATCAACCTTGTACCCTTGTGATGGGCTGCAGGCAACAACTGCTTTTTCCATCTGATTTTAATTTTCTGCCAGGGGTCTGTCTCTCTCCAAGCCCATAAAGTGGGTTATGTGGGTTCCCCATGTTACACTTTAGAGTGATTTGTAGATTGGACTATTAATTGAATGCTTTATTTTAATTTTTTAGGGAGTGATATTTAAATGCATCATCATTACCTGAAAAAGAAAATATTCAGTCATTAATTTTTTTTAAACAAAGCAAACTGAAGAAAAGATTTGCCAATCAGTACATGACTAACAGACAGTGAGGCTAAAACTTAGTCAAACCTGTTTTTTCAGCTGTCTCTCTGTGTGTGTTTATACGGGGATACAATTAACAGCTTTTTCCAAATTTCTTAGTGTTTTAACAGTAGTTGTTGGATTTTTTTTTTCCTTTCTTGATCTGAACCAGTCTCTAGTCATTGAAAATCAGGTGAGGAGTAGTTTATTTTTCCATGTGGCTCAGGTTTGTTTTGCCGTCTCTGGCAGTGGTTAGAACAAGGTGGATCATAACCTGAGTCAAAGGTGAGTCTTCCACGTATCTCAGAGCAATGTGAGGGAAGCAGAGCTCGCAAACCTTTTTTACAAATAATGGTGTACTGCCAGTTTCTTTTGGTGAGGTATGGATTGAACATGTTTTCCGTCAGGCAGCCACTGAACATTAGTTACATGGTAGCATGTATTGATAAAATGTTCTCTTTCAACTGAATTTTAGGCCTGCGAGTAATTAGGTCAATCACTAATTCTGCAAACCATTGGATTTCCTTTCATAACTTCGAACAGGCAAATGTAGGAAGTGTCAGAGTAGGGTGAGAGGATTGCTGTCTCTCTGGTGACTTGGTATGAAACAAGGCTGAGTGTGGCATTAAACGATGGCCAGCTTAGCTCACAGATCAGCCAGACCTGTCACACCTTAATGCCTTGGCTGCTTGCAGGAGTGAAGCTGTACTCTTTATACGACTGGATTGGTGATTTCCAAATATGTTGTTGGCAATAAGTGACTGTCCTTTTGAAAAATGCACAGGAAAGGGTGTTATGTGAGCTAATTGATCAACTGAAGTTGAGCTGGTGTGCTCGAGGCAGCAGGAAAGGCAAACCTTCAAGCACCTCCTGCTCTGCACTAGCAGGCACTTGAGTTGGACCAGTCAGAGGCTTCGAGGTAGAGTTGTGCGGCTGTGGAGATCAGCTGTGAAGGTTACAAATGACCTTGATCTGTCACCCAGAGAGAACAGGGTCTTGCAGAGCCAGGCTGATGCCCTCTGGTAAATTGTGAATGATACGGCATGAATACCAGTGCTGGCTAAGCAAGAATGATGGCTCTTCTGGAAGAAAATCAAGCAGCAAACTGGGCAGTGTGGCCAGCTGCTTCTGCTTGGAAGGTTTTGTTGTACTGGACAGCACTTACTCTGGGGAAACTTTAAAAGCATTATGGCCCTTATAAGCAGCCCTAAGTCACTGGAAGACATTATGGAAAGACAGAGGGATGTTCTCAGGTGTATTTGATCTTGTTCTCTGAAGGTGAGCCTTAACTGTTTAAGATTATGTGATAGTTTTGATCCAGGCCTTCCCTGGTAACCAGGTGTAACTAGGAAAGGCTTATCTCCTAGGTATTCCCTACCTGGTTTTTTTCCCCTCCCACCTGACAAGGGAGGATATCTGAGAGGGAGAGAGGAAGTGGCCAGTCTTCTTGTTCTGACAAGGGTTGGGAGCAGGGATTTTGCTGCTTATGGTCCCTTGTTGGAGCCACACAGGAGATCAGAGAGAGAACATGAAAGAGAGAGCGTGAGAAAGAGCTGGCCTTCCTCTGAGAGTTGTTGGTAGGATCGTATTGTACTGGTTTGCTTGGGGGGTGGGTGGGGGTGTCCAGTAGTACCTATTTGTTCTGGTTTGTCCCTTTGTTGTCCCTGTTTCCCCTTTCCCCTTTCCTTCTCCCCTGGAAGTTTTCCGATGTTGGGTGCAGATTGTGTATATATAATTGTAAGTGTTTAGAAAATACATATATATTCTGACTTAATTCAGTTTCTTTCAAGTTTTTTTTCCCTTTTCTTTCCCCTGCTTTGAGGGGCAGAGGGAGAAGGAGGGGCAGCTCAGGGGCTGGGAAGCCAAAACAGATTACCAGCACAATCAGAACAGAAGTATTTGATATGAGGTGTTGCTTTTGATCAGTCAGTTTGTCAGAGTATTGGAAGAGAAAATATCCCAAGGATTGGCCAGAGCAAAAGATCCATTGGGTCTCTGGCAGCAAGGAGGAAGCTGTAAGTCTACTGAAGTCCATGCCCTGGGCTCTAGCAGAGAGTGTCCAAAGGGAAAAAAGGATTACCAACCACAACAGACTGGGATGGCTGCCATTCTGAAGTGCACAAAGTCAAAGCCTGAGCAGGGTGAGCATCTGGAGCGTAGGAATGACAGCCTGGAGGGCAGACAGTGTCTGTGTGTTGAAATAAAAGATTCTGCCAGTGTGTCTCTGCTGTAGACAAGCTTGGTTCAAGATTGCATCGCATTTCAAGGTTCACTTTGGCATGTCATAATTTTTATTGATTGTACAGGAAGCTTTACCATGCGTTCTAATTTAGCACCAGTCCTGTGCCATCAGCTTTTGTGTCTTTGATATCACTTATTTCAGTTCTGTTGGCAGTGCACACCCTGTCTGACGCTCCCTTTGTTGCTTGGATACGGTTACGTTTTGCCACTTGCATGGTGGTAGATGGTTCTGCCTGTCTGCCGCGGGGATTGTACATTTCTGGAGGAAGTGCCAGCAAATCTCTGAGCTCCAGCAATTCTCTGAGCATCAGGGAACACTTACACTATAGTGTAACATGTGAGAGAGTATGAAATTTGTGGTAAAGGAACGTTGTTTTCCCTTTTCTTCTTCCTCCTCCATTTTTCTGGTGTGTTTAAATAGAGACCTTTTTAGGATGCCGTTCATTCCTTGGGTGTGCTCGTTCATTCCTTGGGTGTGCTCGTGAGCTGCTCTGGGTAGCAAAGCTGTGGCTTTCCTGCCACTGTGGCAGCAGCAATTCCAGCAGCACAGGGAAGGGAAAACTGCACAGCCAACAATTAGGTGTCTGCACCGAGGAGGAGAGATGTGCAGCAAACTGCTAGGTTTGTGTTTGTCAAAAAAATCTGCACATGAGGGGAGCTGAACAAACCTTTACTTTTATTTTGTCAGGATTTTCCTTTAAAACATCTTGTTTTTACTGTGTCTATTACTGCATAAATAATACTTAAAAAATACTGTTCCTGCCAGTGAAAACCTGAGAGACTTGATGCTTTATACACATGGCAGTGTTTAAAATTTAACTAGGACATGTGGTCAGTCATCCATAGAAGGGAAATACATGGATTTAATTCTAACCTACTCTCTCCTTTGGTGAAAATAACCCAATGTTGTTTTTTTCCCTGACTTGAGAAATACTTCAGTCTTGTTTTCAATGTATATGTATTTTCTTTTTGCTGATGCTCTTTAGAGTCTTTGGCACTTCATCTTCCATCTTTCCCAAATCTACTTTTGTCCATAATTCCTCTAGCATGCTACTAAGCAAGGCTATTTTTGAGAGTCTTGGCTTTTAATAACTTTTGATTTGAAAAGTTGACAGGTTGAAAGTCCTTATCTGCTCTGATTTCAGTGGGAATTGGATACATGAATATCTCTGTGGAACTGAGCCATAATGGATGAGCTGCTACCAAAACTGTTTTATCTGTAAAGAAAATAGTCCTCTTCAGTAGAGGGCTGAATGACAACTGAAATTCCATCCTTAAAAAAATTAAGGACTGCCATCAAAATTAACAGTATAACCTTTTCTGATCTTGAAATAACTCCATCAGAAATGATTTCTTCATATCACTAATTCTGGTGGAAACAGGAGACCTTTATCACTAACTCTTAGACCAGAAGAGATTAATATGTGTTGCTTTCAGTGATGGCAAACTAACTGTGGTGTACCAGAAGTTATATTGTAGGACTAGTGGCAATAAGGATGTTTAATAATATCACAGAATTGATTGGGTTGGAAAAGACCTCCGAGATCACCAAGTCCAACCCTTGGGCCAACTCCAGTCCCTTTACCAGATCATGGCACTCAGTGCCACGGCCAAGCTCAGGTTAAAAACCTCCAGGGATGGGGAATCCACCCCCTCTCTGGGCAACCCATTCCAATGCCTGAGCACTCTGGAGAGAATTTGTTTCTGACATCCAGCTTAAATTTCCCCTGGCAGAGCTTGAGCCTGTGCCCCCTTGTCCTATTGCTGAGTGCCTGGGAGAAGAGACCAACCCCCACCTGGCCAGATGTAAGGGGAAGAAAAATGGGGAGATTATTCTTTTTTGGTTTCCCAGATTTACCCAAAGGATACTTGATTTATATAATAAAGAGATTTTTAAAAAGTGTAGTTGCTGAAGCAATACAGAGTAAGAAAGGATCATATGGTTTTTTAAGAAAATACTCCCTTTTTAGGTCATTATAGCCAATCTTTCCAAAGTGCAGTGAAGATACTCGCAAGAAGTCAGTTAAGGAATATAAGAAATGGCTCAAGATCAAGGAATAAGCAATTAAGAGTTTTTTCTTATGGGTTTTGTTTTGTTTGTTCTCACAATTCCTTTAAGAATATAGATGTCTTCTGTGTCTCTTCTTGTGTTTACAGGAAATTTAGAACTGGTTTTAAAATAACATTTATCACCTGTGCTCAGTCTCACCTATCCTTTTTCCTTGTGTACAGACTTGTCTGTTGCATTTGGGGCTTTTATACAGTAGAAACCACACTTTTCTAAAATTTGAGATACCCTGTCATTAACACAGTCAGATTTGCTACCAAATGCAAAACCCAACAGAGAAGAAATATTCTTCCTACATCCATGGTATTCTAAATTGTTGTTTTGTATTATTGTGTACAGGTATTTTGAGGGCATGTCATTGTCAGCACCATCTGTAACTGAAGAAAAATAAATCTTGTTTGACAAGAATATTTTTTACAGTGATTGAACACTTCTTTGACTGATTTTTTTTAATATAAATACAAGCAAAACCCTAGACATTATGTAATAAAAATGAAGTAAAAATAAGAATAACAGTGCTGTTTACTTCAGAGAAATGATACATGAATGTGCTTGGATATTTGTCCCATTAACAGAAGTTTTAAATTATCAGGAGCTGTTCAAATAATAAATGTATTACCCTGTTTGCAGCCTCTGTCTTTTCTCTCTGCTTGCATGCATTCAAAATCAGGTTACAAATGTTCATCTGGAAGATGAGTATCCCAGTTATCCTGTGTCTGTTCCCTGTTTGGGGGGAAGCATTGAAGAGCCTTTAAAGAAGCCCCTCTTTTCCTCTGAGAGGCAAATGCAATGTGGCTCTGGAGGCTGATAAACTTCTGCAGAGTAAACGAGTGCTATAAAGGGACTCTTCCATTTTTCTCAGTGTACTTACTCCATAATAATAATACTTTATGATGTGAGAATCGTAGCTGATGTGTGCAAGAACACGTAAAAGCTACAGATTGAGGGAAAACAGCTTTCAGTCTGTTTGTGGCCACGTCTGTGACTTGTGGAGGGCCAGGCACGTTGCACACTTATAGTAAGTAATAGAAGCTGCATTTTTTCCGGTTTTAACTGGGATTCCTAAATGAGCCTTATTGGTCAGATATGTTGTCATATATTTAAAATATTTTGTCTATTCAACTTGAACTTTAGAGTTATCTTGCACAAACATAAAGATTATAGGCCTTTTCCCCATAAGAGTTGCCAGTTTGATGGTAGGTTTAGGATTTCAGTAGAAAAATACTTACTATTCCCCAAAAATCTGTGCTGTGATTTGTAGCAATTTCACTTTTCAGTGCAGGAGTTGATGAGAAGTTGGAAATACTCTAAAGGCTCCAGCAGGCATTGGAACTTTGTGTTAAATAGTGAATTGTTTCATACCTTACTAACTTAGATGTTGTGTTACCCTCACTCACTGAGCATGTCTGTCTGTCTGTCTGTCTGTCTATCTATCTATCTATCTATCTAATCTCTCTACCTGCCTGTCTGCCTATCTATCTATCTATCTATCTATCTATCTATCTATCTATCTATCTATCTATCTAATCTCTCTGCCTGCCTGTCTGCCTATCTATCCATCTAATCTCTCTGCCTGCCTGCCTGCCTTGTCTGCCTGCCTGCCTTGTCTATTTATCTCCATGTTACTGTGTATTTGAGAATCTACATGTAAGAACACCCAGATAGTAACAGCTTTTACAAATGCCGAGTGTGGCACGCACGTAAACTCGTAGCCCTCTGCAAAGTAGCTTTATTTAAAAATATCTACTTCTGCATATAAACGGGAAGTCTATGCTCGATGATGTAACTTTTGAAGAACTATCTGCTACTGTAGGATAATTAAGAGGATTTCTTGCAGTCTGTGATACTGGATGTTCAGATTCTCAACCAGAATTAATGAGATTTAAGTTCACTTGGCTGTTTTACCACAACCTTGGTGCTCTCCCAGAGGTAACATCCTTTTTGTTCAACTTATTTTTTAACCTGTAATGCACAAGAAACTTTCCTCACTTTGCTCCTTAGTGACCTTAAGTTCTGTGAGGATGGCGTGTGAGGCCCTTTTTCTGAAGGAGTGCTGCAGTAAACACAGTTAGGCCTATCTTTTGACTGTTCTTTAAAAAAATAATCCCAATGCTATTATTTTCAGGGTAGAAGCTGCAAACTGTGAGTAGCACATAATATTAAAATGGTGTGCATGCAGATAATTCATAAACCTGTGAGTTGTCAAACTCAGGAGCAGTCAACCAGTTCTAAAAATCATAGAATGGATTGGGTTGGAAAAGACCTCCGAGATCATCAAGTCCAACCCTTGGGCCAACTCCAGTCCCTTTACCAGATCATGGCACTCAGTGCCACGGCCAAGCTCACTTTAAAAACCTCCAGGGATGGGGAATCCCCCCCTCTCTGGGCAGCCCATTCCAATGCCTGA
>VWZD01011952.1:67681-80883 GCA_013396695.1 Sakesphorus luctuosus | reverse complement strand
CAGGGGAAGGGTCACTGCCCTGGGCCTGCTGGTCACGCTAGTTTTGATCCAGGCCAGGATGCCATTGGCCTTCTTGGCCCCCTGGGCACACTGTTGGCTCCTGTTGAGCTTCCTGTCCCTCAGTCCCCCCAGGTCCCTTTCTGCCTGGCTGCTCTCCAGCCACTCTGTGCCCAGCCTGGAGCGCTGCAGGGGGTTGTTGTACATGGTGCATTTCAGCCAAAGCCTGAAAATACCAACAGCAGTGGGTGTGGAATATAAAACACAACCTGAGCAAAACTCAGTCTGTGGTTGTCCATGTGGAACTGCTCAAAGCCAACATCTCTCTTGTGAAAAACTAGAACTGTCCTTTGACATGTAGATGTGTTGGTTTTTTTACGCTTTGAGTGTCTGTAGTCCTAAGTCTGTGAATAATTGTGCTGCTCCATTTACTGGAAAAGGCATCTTGAGTAAACTTGTCAGTCCTGTTGGAAGTTGACAGTTTTATTGTTCTTAAATGTGTGAATAACAGAGGTGGTGGGTGAAGAAATTTGTGTCAAAATTGAAACACTAGTAATGCAGTTAGACCTGGAATCAGCCTAGGATGTACTAAAAGAGAAAAAGGGTTCTTGACAGCAGCCAGAAGGAGGTACTAGTTTTCAAATCTTAGAGTATTTTTGAGGGAGATATTTTCAGTATTCCCAGGTCTGTACTTTCTGCTGTCTCCTGTGTTTTCTGAAGACAGAGCCAAGCTTATATTTGACTTTTTTGCATTCTTTGCTTTGAAACCACCATTTTTCAGAACGACCTCTTGTTGTATTTCCTTTTTGCTTGTTTTTTTTTGTTTTTCTTTTTACCCCTTTTTAACCAAGGAGCAAAGCAAATAGTTGCCAAATATGTAATGTGTGTGGATGAATGAGGGATGATACCCTGATGTCACAGGAATAGCTTGCACTTAGTGAAGGGAGTAGATTTCCAGTTGTTTTTCATGTTTCTGTTTTGTGTGATTTTCATATTTATCTATTAACATTCAGAGTACTCATTTATTTTGGATTTTTTTATTTGTTGTTTCTGGTGTTTTGGACAGCAAATGGTCTCCATAAAGGTCTTCTCTTGACATGGGAAGTGGTTTCTTGTGACTTTACCATGGTTCTTTAAATTCCAGTTCACCGTTGTTATGTTTATTGCTGTGTTCCTCTGCTAAAATTTCTTAAACCTAAATATTTACAGTAAGTTGTAAATCTAGTCAACATCTTTTTTAGTCTTTCTATTTAACTGTTGACTGACCCTTTTCTCCTTCTGCAGAAACGTTTTCCTATGTAATCTTAGTATTACCTGCTTTTTCCTTTCAGCATTTTGTTTTTGTCTCTCCATGTTCTTTCTCTCAGGAGATATGTTAGTAAAATGAAGTTCTGGGTGAGAGGTATTTTCAGTTTTTCTTGTAGCATTTCTTGACATGCTTCCTTTGCTTGTAACGCAGTTGCTGTCCTATCTGTGGCACTAAATTCTTTAAATCTGGAGATTATTATATTTTATCTCTGTATACCTGAACCAAAATACTTGCACTGTAAACACCAAAGGGAGTGGCCTGAATGATTGCAAAGTGTCCAGTTTGTTTTCTGTGATGGGACAGTTTCAAGACTGTGCCCCAAGTGTGTGTTGGTGTGTCTTGTTATTCCTCGAAGTTTCACTGCTGCCTGAAATACTTCTCTGTGAGGTGTAAATGTGCTTCTGATTGCTTGTTTTGTGGTTATTAAGTTGGTCCACAATTTTTGTGTTGTTGAGTCTTAGGCCTGGGGAGGAACAGGTGATGTGGGAGGTGTGGCCTTGATTTGAATATTGAAATAATCTTATAGTATTAACTAATATGTTGAAAACATTAACAGTAATTTAAAAGTATTAAGCATCCAAGTGAAAGCTGGAAAATCTCTTTAAAAGCTTTTTTTCTTGTTGGTCTTTTAAATGGTGTTTTTTCTGTCTGTTTCTAGGTTTTCTCAAATAATGATGAAGCCCTTATTAACAAAAAACTACCCAAAGAACTTCTGTTAAGGTAATTCTGCATAATGTGTTAAGGAGTAAAACCCTGAGGATTGTACGTTGCTTATGTAGCTTACAGGCTATCAAGTGGTATTCATTCTTAAATCCTCCTGAAATAAGTAGCAACATGCGTGATTTAGTTCTTGGACTTCTTGAACTTGTTGTCTTGAACTTGTTTTAATGTGTTCATGTTATACCATACCATGGAACATCTGATTTAATAGTCATCATCTCCTTGCACATCAGAAAAAGAGGTGAAATAAAATGTCCAAAAGACTTTGATCTACCGAGTAGTGACCTCTTCCATACTGCACAATATTTTTTTTATCTGTCTGAAGAGCTTATAATCCTTTCTCTAATGTAGTTCATGCTCTGTGTTGTGAACTTTATTACAGCAAAATAAAACACAAATTCCACTTCAAAGCTTCCAAAAAAGTCACCACAGTAGAAAGCACTGTCGGTTACCATTGCTGCCTGACTATATTAGATAAAGCAGAACCAACAGGAGAACCTTTTCGTAGTCATTCAGTTGTTCATAAATTTTATCAGCCTGCTGCTGTGTGAGAAGATCATCTTTATCTGCAACACCAAGATCAGTAAGTGCAGCCTGAGACTGAGACACACTAATGGGTGTCTTCCTGCCCTCATATTGCTGAAAGTTGATTTCAGGCAAAGTATTAACTGCCGAATGTGGAGCTATTGCTTGGTTGGATGTGACCACTCCGGCAACAGAGCTGAACCAGATCACCAACATCGTCTATACTCCTGTATAGGTTTGTTACGGCCCAATCTTTAAGGTGAAAGAAGAAAAGGAAAACAAATGTTTACTTATAATGGTGCATTTACAGTTCTTAATGATGCTGTTATTAAAACTGAGCTGATGATTTTGTCTTGATACACTAAAAAGATGTTTGGGTTAGATTGTATGTATGTCATAGAATCATAGAATGGATTGGGTTGGAAAAGACCTCTGAGATCATCAAGTCCAACCCTTGGTCCAGCTCCAGTCCCTTTACCAGATCATGGCACTCTGTGCCACGGCCAAGCTCACCTTAAAAACCTCCAGAAAATGTGACCTAAAAAGACATGTCACTGAATGAGGTGCTGAACAGAAATTCTGATAACTTTTCTTTGTTATAATCAATGCCACACATGAACCACAAGATAAAAGTCAGTTTAATGTGCTGCTTCTGTAGCTGAGAGTCATAATCTGCAAGCTCTTCTTTTTTAGCATTGGGACTCTCCAAATATTTGTGGAGATCACTGTCCTTTTCGCTGTTATGGGTGCCAAGTATCCCATGTGTGTAAGTGAACAGAATTTGTTGGTGTGTTTCAGGAAGTGAAAAGTATCATGCACTGAGATAGTAAGGACATACCTTTTGAAACAACTTATTGAATATATAGTATGCCTCAGTTTTCATGTAAGACAAAAAGAAAATACCTTTGAGGCTATATAGATACTAACTTCTTAAATTGTTGTGTCCATGCTAATTACATGAGTAGCATCTATAAAATGAATGTGTTGAGGTTTGCTGTGAGAATTCCTGCATTTAAATTTTAGGTGTCAGTTTCTGGAACTGTGTCTTGCAACACCCAATTTGGTAAGTTCTTTAAAATGTTTTATAGAGAGTAGGTAATTTGTTTCACTGAGAAAGCTTATTATACAGGGCATTTTCTGACATTCAGTGAAGGCAAATGCAGGGTCCTGCACCTGGGCAGGAATAAACCCATAGGCCAGTGCAGACTGGGACACAACCTGCTGGAAAGCAGCTCCGTGGAGAAGGACCTGGGGGTCCTGGTGGACAATCAGCTGTCCATGAGCCAGCATTGTGCCCTTGTGGCCAAGAAGGACAATGGTATCCCGAGATGGCTTAGGAAGAACGTTGCCAGGAGGTTAGGGAGGTGATCCTACACCTTTGCTCAGCCCTGGGGAGACACATCTGGAGTGCTGTGTCCAGTTCTGGGCTCCCCAGTACAAGAGAGACGTGGGGCTCCTGTAGTGGGCACAGCAGAGGGCAAGAAGAGGTTTAAGAGACTGAAGCATCTCTTAAGAGGGAAGGCTGAGGCTGCTGGGCCTGTTTGGCCTCAAAGAGAGATGACTGAGAGGGGACCCCATCAATAAGTATCTGAAGGGAGGGTGCCAAGAGGATGGAGCCAGGCTCTTGTTGGTGGTGCCAAGCAATAGGACAGGAGTCAGTGGGCAGAAACCGATGCATGGGAAGTTCCACCTGGATATGAGGAAGAGCTTCTTTACTGTGTGAGCGATTGTGCACTGGAACAGGTTGCCCAGAGAGGCTGTGGAGTCTCTGTCACTGGAGATATTCCAGAACTGTCTGGACACAATGCTGTGCCATGCTCTGGGATGGCCCAGCCGGAGCAGGGATATTGGGCAGGTGGTCCCTTCCAACCTTTTGTGATTTTAAAGAACTCATCAGGAAAGAAACCCCAATGTGTACAATTAATTGGACAGTACCAGAGGCTTGGCTGTTAGTTTTTGTGTTAAACATAACTTCTTGCAGAGCAACTTAAAGGATATATAGGCTTACCATGGATTCAAGCACTGAGGAATTGGTTCAGCTGGTCCCTGCTACTACACTGACTGTTGTGGCAGCGTCTAAAGAAGCTTTCTGCATGGTTCAAAGCCTTCCTGGGGCTGGAATGACAAAATGAAATATTCCAGGGGCAGCATACACAGAACTGATTCAGCCAACTGTCTGTTTCTTGTGCTTCTCTGTCCTTTTTGAAATTGCACAGTGATTTACTAAAGTGGCATTGCAGCTGCAGGCAGAGTTGATGATCTGAGAAGCTGAGCTGGGACAGTCAGCTTTCTCCTTAAAGAACATGGTGATCTCCTGCTGAATGCCAGGACTCGATCTGCTGTGCCAGAGAGAAATGAAGTGCATTTCATTTTACCCACAATTTTGTGCTGACCATCGAGGGTTTGGAATGGAGAGGAAGGGGGTGGGTGGGAGAGGTGCCCTGTAAACCTCCTTTGGAAACTGTGCTGCTGCAGAGGTGAACCCACAAGATCAGTGGCAGAGCATGTTTGAGAGAGTGTTAAGATGGGACATTCGTCTGAGTTCTCATCCCTACAGAGTGTAGATACCTTGGGAAATGTCAGGGCACAGGCCTGGCTGCCTAAAGATTTATCAGTGGGGAATTTGTTTTATGTGCCTGCACGTAAAGGCTTTGGCTGAAATGAGTCTGAACGTCTTTCAAACTAAACCAGTTTATGCTCATGCTGCAACATGTTTTAAAATAGTCTTGCCCTGTGGTTATGACAGGAGAGATTAAATATTGCTGCACTGAATGTAATTAATATTCTAATTATTTTTCCTTTATTTACTAAGCAGTCTACCTTTTAATTAAAAGAAGAGTAAACCAGTTGCAGCAGAAACATTTTGCTCATGGTGCTGGAACTGGATAGGAAATGCTGTTGAAAGTGTCTTCAAATGCACTTAGTTGTTGCTTTAATTGTATCAGACATGTATGGAAACTGTTAAAAAGCACTACAGCCCTTTTAAAAAAACCTTATAATATTACACTTGTGGGAAAAGAGTGGTTAATAACTTGTTACAAATATCAGGAAATTAAATGTAAAGACAATTTCTTCTGTTGCGAGAATTGGTCTTGTTCTCATTTGCATCAGGTAATTAAACTTAAGTAATCTGAATAGAACAATTCAATTTTTTTCTCTAAAAATTAGAAGCTTTTTCCTGATGGTAGACTTAGGAAGTACTACCACTCTAAAATTTATTCATTTGTTGTTTGAGTTGCATACTCTAAGGTTGACCAAAGTAAGGCCTTGGTCTTATACTGGAGTTCCTACTTAGTATTACTCTGACAACCAGAATGAGATTGGAAGGTTTTCAAAGCAATACACGTTTTCTGCAGAGCTTCTACTGTGCTTGTAAGTAAATGGCTGAGACCCTCAACTTGTCAGGCAAGAAACTCATTTGAAAGGATAAGAAACCAGAGATTATTTGTTCCCTCTCAAGCAGTCCCAGAAAACTGGGCAGAAGAGGAAGAGGATATCTGACTAACATGGACAGTGGTGGTTGTGAAGAAGACCCTTGTTTGGAGAGGCCAGTTGTGTTTTTAGGTAGGTAGAACAGCAGCAGTAGAGAGAGGGGGTGTCTAATTTGTGTTTTTTTCTGAAAAAAAAGAAGAAAGTATAAACTTCTGTCTGGAGCAGTTCTTAGCTGGTAAGAATTTTGTGAGCAGACAAACAATAGGTGTGTTTCAAAGGGTGAAAGAAGAAAAATAATCTCTCATCTCTGACATTGATTCATTTTCCACACTTCAAGGATTTGTATAATTAAATAGGGGTATATTTCACCCTGAGCAGCTGAGGCTGCTGTTCCGTGTTTGACAATCTCAGGGAAACCTTCCAGTTTTATAACACACATGCAATCTTTCATTTTGATTTTAGGCTGATTTGCACGTCTTCAAAGTCCTCATGGCAGGTCTGCCAAGCAATTACAATGTAACTATTTAGAATTACAGGCAGCAAAATTGATACAAGTACATAAACTGTATTCGTACAGATTATAAACAATATTGATTGGATAGAGGTTGCTTATGAAAGTAAAACTTTTCTGCATATTTAAGCAAATATGTGGTTTTTATAAAGCAAATTCTAGTAGTGCTTTGTACAAGTAATATTTATTAAGTAAAGTAAGTCTTTTGATTTAGCATGTCTGAAATACATTTGTCCAAAGAATTAGTGCAGAGAAGTGCTAATTCACACTGTGCAGTATAGAAAACTCCCTTGGCTGTTTGTTAACTAGAAATATGGAGACTTCCATTGGCAGGGAACAAGCAGAGTAATATCCAAGCCTGACTTGCTTCTGTGGAGTCAGATACTCATTTCCAGTGATCCTTTCCTCCAAAACAGGGATCAGAAAATCCACAGAGCGAGTGATCCGAATGAGCCGCGGGCACAGGTCAGGTACAAGATAAAGCCCTTGAAAGTTACTTAAATATTGTGATCTTTAGCCAGGGAAACAACAGAATTATAATTATTTTAGGACTGTTAAGATTTACTGAGTGCTTTCAGAATCCTTATGGGCTTTGGCAGCAATTAGAAAAATAGTATCACATAACCAATACTATTTTTACTTGTTTTAACATGATCTACCTAATGTTTTTCTCTACCTTCAGCCTTCAAGTAGTGTATCTAACTTCAAGTATACACTGAGAATGCAACAAGTTGCAATTTTCTGATTAAGTGCCCTTTGTTAGAAAAATTCACGTTTTTCTGGCGATGAAATGAGTTTTAAAACTTTCCAGTGCTTTACTTAGATTTCAGGGCAGAACTTGAGCTGTGTCTGAGGAAACTAAAGACTCAATCAATGGCTTGGTGGTCAGCATACCCCCTTCAGAATGTGGAAAAGGTCTCATGTTGACCTTTTGTTTTTTTACACTGCTACATGTATTGTTTGTCTGCTTATGAAATTCTTACCAAGATCAATTCCAGATGCAAGTTTATGTTTTTCAGTTCTTTGCCTCACCAGTCAGCACTTTGAGCACATTTTCTGGCTTCTTTGTGTGAGATGCTGAACATTTGCAAATGATTATGTGAACAATTCAGTTTGGCCTTTTGAAACTGGAGTAGGTAGCTGTCATCCTCTGTTTAGTGTGTTTAAGTGATTTGGATTTGTTCAGAAACAACTGCAGGAGTAAACTTAAAATTGAACGTTTTGGGCAGAGATATTTCAGGTGGAATTCCTGTAAAAATGTGAGAGGCTTGAGGAGCAGGAGCAGAAAATTGCACACTGGTGCTCTTGTGTACTGTGTTAATGAAGAAGAGGAGATGTGGGAATGGAAGAGGGGTTTTTTTGTGTCAAGGTGCTGAATAAGATTTGTGAATTTTGAAAACAAAATACTTTCTTTATTGTCTCTGCTTGAACAATTGGGACTTCCTTACCAATGGAGTGGTTCAGCATTACTTGATCCAAGTACAGATATTATCTCTAGTAAGAACATGCTTGTGACAAAGGATTAGTCACACTGGGACAAGCTGAAGTAAATAAGCATTTGGAGCAGGAGTAACAGCTGAAGGGGATACAGCACTGACTTACATTGCCATTTATTTGGTTTCATTTTGTTTTTCTTTTCTTTGCTGTTAAGCCTCTCTTCAGAATCTCTTGTTTATTGAAGATTTAATCCAATTTAGAGCTTTATTTACCTTGAAACTGGAATTTTGTTTAAGCTTGGTCTCTTAATGTGTTAGTTATCAGAACTAAACATTCAGAGGTATCGTGATACAATGAAGTCTGCTTTTGGTATGGAACTTTGGGAGCAGGAGTGAAATATTGTTCTTCCTCATTTCTGTGTGAAAAGTGCCATCAAAACAAAAAGGCAATCAAAAGATACTTCTACTTTCTATAATTTTTTTATTTTTAAAAATATTTATGCTAGACAGTTTAGATAACACCACTACATATAAAAACACATAGACCTTTTATGTCAGTAACTCATGAAGTGTTTACAGGAGAGAGGAGCTTTATTAGCTGTGTGTTCATGATGCAGACACAGGCATCAGGAATAGAAGCCTTTTGTTCAAGGCCATGCTCCAGGCCAGGAGCAGAGCTACAGGTTGGACCAGGTCTCCTGATTCCTACTCCAGTGCCTGACCAAAGTGCATGACCTTTATGGATTATGGAGCCTCCCCAGGCTGGATGTCACTGGTGCATCATGTTAATTGTCTACATCTTTACCTAGTGCAGTGTGGGCATAGTTGATTTTGGTTATTTGATGCCCAAATTATAATCTCTTCACTTGTGGTTAGAAATAAACCGTAGGATAGTTGAACAGCCAGCAGGTTGGATTGGAGAACTGTGGGCTGTAAGTTAAACCACTCTGAACTAATCATTAGATTTAATTGCTTTTATTTAGTAAGATGTGTTATCGTTGCCAAATTTGTACTTCATAAAATCACTTCATAAAAATAAAATCTATATTACGAAATTACAGGCTAGCTGAGGCTGGAAAATGGAACAGAACTGGAAGGGCATTTTGTTTCAGATACTGAGAGTAGTAGGTACTGAAAGTGTTGATGTTGTGTATACATGTGGTCATACTTTACAACTAAGAAAATTTTTTTTAAAGAATGAGTAATATGATCCACTTGTCTTGCAAGTGATGTATAGGCCACAGAGATGCTGTCCTCTATAAACTGAATCCAGCAAAGCTGATTATTTGTAGCAAAAGCTGATTTCTGTTTCAACTGAAAATAGATGTCAGGTGTCCTATTATTTTGCAATTGCCAATACCAATGTAAGGGTTGTGTAGCAATAAGCTTCTTGGCAAAAGAAAAGGTTTGGCTTGTAAAGAAATGTTTTTTGGTGCCATGTTAGTTATTGAAACACTTGCAATGCAGATCAGCCGAGAAAGACCTGAGGGGAAGTTGTAGCAGGTGGAGGTTGGTCTCTTCTCCCAGGCACTCAGCAATAGGACAAGGGGGCACGGGCTCAAGCTCTGCCAGGGGAAATTGAAGTTGGAGATCAGGTAGAAATTCTTTCCAGAGAGAGTGCTCAGGCATTGGAATGGGCTGCCCAGAGAGGGGGTGGATTCCCCATCCCTGGAGGTTTTTCAGCTGAGCTTGGCCGTGGCACTGAGTGCCATGATCTGGTAAAGGGACGGGAGTTGGAGCAAGGGTTGGACTTGATGATCTCGGAGGTCTTTTCCAACCCAATTGATTCTGTGATTCTGTGTTTCATGTTGGAAACTGCAGGGTTAAGTGAGTGGAAAGTTTTGAAGCATCTAACAGAGTTTCTAGTTTAAGTGCTTCACTTTACAAAATAGCTCCTCTCTAGTGAAAAAGGGATTTGTTTTAATAATTGACCTGTAATTCAAGCATTAGATAAGTCGGTGGATGTGTGCTTTATGTAGCAGTTGGTGTGGGTCAGCCTTTTGTGACATGCTGCTTGAAAAGGTGCATGACAGAAAAGAGCTAAAGGCTGGTGGAGTTTTTAAAAATAGAAAATAGATTCTTTAAGATTTAAATATGCCTCACTGTTTGTATTTCCAGGACAAGTGTTATTTTGTATTTTTGTTGAATAAGATATTACAGGTCTGTGCTGGTTTAAAGGAACCTGTGGGAGAAATGAACCCAACTCAAGAGAGATTAAAAGTCAGAGTTACAATTTACTAAAAAAAAAAATTACAATAAATACAGTGATACAAATTAAAAACTGGTTTTAACCCACAAAACCAGATATGTAACCCAGCCCCCTGGGGCAGGAACAGAATGGTGTTTGTTGGCCCCGGTGCAGAGCCCACGTTGTTCCCTGAGTCTAGAGTGAAAGGAAAAGAAACCTGTTGGTGAGGATGATGGTCACAGTCTGGTCGAGAGTGGCAGTCACAGTCCTGTTGAGGTTCTGGATCCCACAAGTGGTACCAGAAGTCCCAAACCCTGAAGATTATATACACTCAGATTCAGATGGGAATGCCCAGTACCTGACCCCAGGGCATGGAGTTTCACACTGGGTGATTTAACTCTGTGAGTCATGGGATATTTCTGGAATCTTTAGTGGTTTAGGTTGTTGCAACTGCCTGTTGTGCCAGCCCATGATGGCCCCTGAGCAGACATGGCCCCTCAGGCTGGGTGTGAGGGTGCCGATGCCTCCCATCAGAGCCTGGGGCACTGGTGTGAGGACAGAAACATTCCCGTGTCTCCCAGGGCTCTTTAACACCCAGCTTGTGGCCTGAGGGGTCAGGTGTGGCCTGAGGGGTCAGGTGTGCCCTGGGCAGCTGCTGCAAATGGTCCATAGTTAACAGTTCATCAGAAATTACACAGAGGGTGTGGAATGCACAGTTTTGGTTGCACCCACACAGTGATAAACTGGTCCTGGCTGCTGTAACTGGGACAAGGATGTAGCTGCAAAGTTGATGAAGTTTGGGATTGCACCAACATTAGCATTGTTAGTTTAATCATATAGCTATAAATTTATTTATATAATTTATTATTCATGAAAGATTCTGCTTTTATGGATTATGGCTATGAATTATTTAGTTTGTCTGTGTGATTTCTAGCCTGCATATTTTTATTCTTGTGCTTGTACATTCTGCTGGACTGCACTTACCAGTGAAATGCCTCATACCTCAGTAGGGTGTTGAGTAAAATGGGAGACAAAGAATGAAGAGAAACCTACCACATATAAAGAATTGTGAGTATATTTTGTATTTGCTGAATATGACAAGGCAGCTTCTGTGGTGGTGATGAGACTTTGCAACTGTGTGTGTTCAGACATGATTAGTAGTGCACTGGGAATGACTGATGCCCTTTTCCCCTGCCACTGGGGCATTCTTGCAGAAAATTCTGAGAAACACCTGCTAAAAGAGGAAAATCAAATCTGTGAAAGCAGCACTTTGTCTCTCTGTGATAGTTTTCCATGTGTGTAGGCTTGACTCTTCCATATTGCATGAGAGAACAGCTTTGCTGTGCAAGGAATTGTACAAATCAATAAGAAATTCGTAGCGTAAAATGGGGAAGACGTAACAGATCCATTGTGTGCATGTTTTGTAACAACAGGACAGTGTGGTGAAGTTCACAGAATCATAGAATGGATTGGGATGGAAAAGACCTCCGAGATCATCAAGTGCAACCCTTGGGCCAACTCCAGTCCCTTTACCAGATCATGGCACTCAGTGCCACGGCCAAGCTCACCTTAAAAACCTCCAGGGATGGGGAATCCACCCCCTCTCTGGGCAGCCCATTCCAATGCCTGAGCACTCTCTCTGGACAGAATTTCTACCTGATCTCCAACTTCAATTTCCCCTGGCAGAGCTTGAGCCCGTGTCCCCTTGTCCTATTGCTGAGTGCCTGGATTGAAAGGATCTGCTGGTCACATTATCTGTTTGATGTGCTGTCCTCATTGAGGCATTTCTCATCCTTAGTACTTTGGTTTTCATTTTGATAAAGTTCAGTACCATTCTTTGTGTGCAAAACCACTATAAATTTAAACAGCATGGAAGAATAGAAGTTCTGAAATGGAACTCCATTTACAAGTCACTTCTTAAACAAAACCTTAACTTAGGTTATTGGTGAATCTTTTTAAAAATTACCAAGATTTCTGAAATACCAAACTGAGGAAATTGGGCTAAAAATTCTAGGAAATAAGTATGTGTGTGTGATACTGATTGTATTCATTGTGTTCTCCACTTTTATCAATCCATATAGCATTGTATCAAAATATTTAAAATGAATAATTGCCATGCCATTGGTTCAAAAGCTTATTCCTCATGTGGTCAAATTTGGAAGGGCCTCACCAATGCAAAAGAGAACCAATTTGACTCTTGCACGATGTGGATTCTCTCTCTGTAGGAGCTACACAGGGCAGTGCTGGCATTGTGAGAAATTGCAGTTTCTTTCTGTGGCTCCTTGGGCAGGGAAACAAAAATATTAGGAGTCAGCCACCTCTCTGTTTGGAAAGACATGGGACAGTCTGTTTGCAGCACAAAGGAATAATGAAGCACATGTGGAAATGGATGGGGAGATGATGGAGATTGTAGATATCCCTTCTGCTTGGTGGGACCACATAAGTTGTAGTGAAAATGCCTCAGAAAGGTCTGTGGCCCCTCTTATGCTGGGTTTTGGTGAGTCTTGGGTATCCAGAAAATTCCAGAGGACTAGAAGAGTATGAATCCTGACTGCAGCACTGTTGAGAAGGCAAGAGAGAGATGATGAGAAATTGAGTATGATATGGAAAAATTCACCGTGGATTTGTGTGATGGAAAATTGAAAGGGAGGAATATGACAGTTGTGGGTTTTCTGTAAAATAAGTCACTGGACAATATTATTCTTTGAATTTAAACAATGGATTGGCTTTACCAACCAAAATTATTACATGTTTATACCTAGGCATTTGACTTTTCACATTTAATGTTTTCATTTTAAAAGTTAACAGTCTGTGTGCAGTATATTCAGTGCACGTTAAGAGAATTAAGTTACAGATAACACAAAAAGAACTGTAATGGTTTACCCCTATGAAGATATGGCACTGCTGAGGAATTCAAATAACATGGTAAACTGGGGTGTCTTCAAACAAGATTGATTTTACAGATTAATTTTACATGGGTAGATATAACATCTTTATTGATGATTTAGATGAGGAGATTGAGTCCATCATCAGCAAATTTGCTGATGACACCAAGCTGGGTGGGAGTGTCGACCTGCTGGAAGG
>VWZD01011952.1:0-67305 GCA_013396695.1 Sakesphorus luctuosus | reverse complement strand
ATTGGAATGGGCTGCCCAGAGAGGGGGTGGATTCCCCATCCCTGGAGGTTTTTAACCTGAGCTTGGCCGTGGCACTGAGTGCCATGATCTGGTAAAGGGACTGGAGTTGGCCCAAGGGTTGGACTTGATGATCTTGGAGATCTTTTCCAACCCAATCCATTCTATGATTTTATATACAGGACAAAGAATTCTGCAAAAGGAGCTGCAGTCTGGGCTGTGCCCTTCAGAGCAGGGTGTGATGGAGAAATGGGCAAGATACTGTAGGATTCTTGGTTGGTGCTGTGTCAAAAACTCTGTTACAGTGGCCTGAAATGGCTTTGAAAATGGGAGTAGTGAAATCATACTTTGTGTCTGTGTACAGCTTTGTTGATACTAATAAATTTTGTAAAGCTGCACATGCTTCTGATGTCTGTATTTGGAGAAACACACTGAAAAAGTAATGTGCAGAGGAAAGGAGATTTAAAGAACTGAAGTAAAAAGATTGTTAAAATAGGAATTAAAGATGACATGATAAGTGGCTTTTAAACATGATGAGGAGGAAGTATTGACTGCTAAAGTACTCTTTAATTTGGTGAAGAAAAGTAGAAAACAGCACAGAGCTGGAAGTCAGACATTCACCTTGGAAATAAGGGAAATATTTTGACAGAGTGATTAACCAGTGGAACAAACTACCAGGGAAGGTGATGATTTTCCATGTCTTGAAGGCTTTTAAATAACAAGTAGATCATTTTCTGCAAGTCAGGCTTTAGCCAAGTACATTTGCCATGGGGGAGTTGAGGGACTGTGAGCTCGTACAGCCCTTCGTGCCTTTGGCCTGAGGCTCATTCTGCAGATCTTGGTCATGCTGAAAGGGCTCCAGGGCCAAACTGGACAGAATTCCAGACTATTCTGAGTTGGAAGGGACCCACAAGGATCATCCAGTCCAACTGTTGAGGCAGGTGCAGAGTGTGTGTTGGTGGGGCACGTGTAAAGCTGAGTTAGAGAGGGGAAATAAATAGAAAAACATGGAAAAATGTTTTCAAGCATGATGGCAAGATGACTCTTTGGAATTGTAAAAGTATTTACTGGAATCTCTTGCCTATTTGTACCATTTAATTGAAGGGTAATAACTGTGCTTTTGCTTGCTTATAATGCATCCTGTTGGTTGTAATAATGCCAAGGTCGTGGGTTCAATCCCCTGTGTGGGCCATTGACTCAAGAGTTGGACTCGATGATCTTTGTGGGTCCCTTCCAGCTCAGAACAGTCTGTGATTCTGTTGTCATTTGTTTGGATGGGGACAGTTTGGGCTGCTTGGGGAAAGTTCCTTCTTTGGAACAAAAACCCCCCACCCAAACCTAAAAGCATCATAAATATTTACACTTACTAAAATACTACTTCTCTTCACATAGACAAACCATTTTCAGTTTTTGACTTTTTGAAAAGTCACTTCCTACAGAGTGAAGCAAAAATAAATACATCTGGTCTGCATCTCATTTTAATTTACCTTTTCTCCAGCAGAAATCATGCATCAGTGTTAATCTCTTTGCAGCAATAAACAATGAAACATAAAGGCAGAGTGCCAGACAACTCAGGGTACTGGGGGTGTATAACATACCCTTTTTTCAACATCCTGCAGTTTCTTCTGTTGTTCCTTATTTCAGTAGAGCTTGATACATCACTTCTAAAGCATGTGACATTCTTCGTTTAGGCAAGAGTATTGCATCACAAGTTCTTTCTCTGTTACAAAGAGCATAGAAATCTGTCTTTTGTGCTTCTGTAAATCTGAGATAACCCTCAGATTCCGCTCATACAGAGGTTTTGTGGGGAAGCTTCTACAAGCCAAGAAGCTTTTGCAGCTCTCCAGTGCAATCTCCACTCCCTCATGATCTGACACTTCCATCAGGATGGGAGAAAGGTGATTTCAGAAGAAAGTTCTTGATGGATCAATGATATTCAAGCTGCTCTTAAAAGAGAGAAATCACTTTTCAGTGCTTGTCTGTCCAGCAATCCCTCTGAGCACATTAAGTGTGTATTTTGTGCATTAAATGCCACTAAATTTCTTAAAGTGGGCAGGCCTGGAAGAGAACGTTCAAGTGACAAAGGAGCTGCTACCAAAATAAATGTTATCAACAGGATTTTATAAACTGTTCCGTAGCTTCTGGTAACATCTGTCCTTCTGTTTGCTTTGCTGCTGGTTTTTTGAGAAAGTGTTTTATGGTAAAAAAAGGGAAAGAATTTTCAAGTGTCAGCAAAATACTGGAGAACTGCCATCTGAATTGGTTGTAATAAATGTCCAGCAGGTTGTTGTGCTTAAGAACTATTTTCATTACACTTTTTTACTCTTACCACAGCTGAAAATCTCAGTGCCTCCATTTGAGCCTCCATTTTGAGCTCTAGATTCAGATTTTCACTTGAAAAACAGTAACCAGAATTTTACATTGTTAAATTCAGCATCTCTTGCGTGTTGTTTGCTCCTCAGTGTTAACATCTCACTATAATATGCAATTGTTCTTATTACTGCTTGTTATTTTCATGACTGAAAATTTCATTGGCAAGCAAGTAGCAGTTTGTAAGTGAATTACAGTGACATCTTCATCTATTTCAGAGCTTTCATTCTCTGGTATAGGAAAATATCTTGGAATAGGATCTAAATTTTATGCTTAAGCTAATGATTTCTTTTTCACTGAGAACTTCCTTCAAACCATTGGTGGTTGCAAATGCTATTTAGCAAAATTTATTTGGACAGTGAAAAATTCCTTTCTGTAGACTGTTAAGACTTGACAGCCCTGAAGAACTGGTTCCATGTCCGAATAGTAAAGCTGAATTTCCAACTGTTGTTGTTTCTTGTAGAGTAAATAAATAAAAAAAAGTTACAGCATTAGACTTGGTAGTTACTGTGAAGCCGCTTAAGAAATTTGGGTTGTCATTCTTTGTATTACATTCCAGAATGTAGATTTATTTATAGTTTTATTTATTTTATTTATTTATTACTTCTCACCAGCCTCTGAAATCTTCACCTGTATTTGTGTAAGTTGTTTCTTTAATTGTAGCACAATTAAAGGCATATAAGTGTGTTTCTCTGAATTGAAAAGAAGAAAAGTTTTTTGTTATCCTTCATACATGTTTGGGTAATAGGGAGAGGGAACAGAAAATAGATTTTCAGAAGCAGCACCTGCTGGGTTCTAATGTGTTGGTGTTTCCTGCCTTTACATAATCACTATGATGTTATTTTTTTGTCTCAATAACCAAAATAATTCGGTAAAACACTCATTGCATTTAATTTGCTTCTTGTGTAACTGGTGTCTTTCCATAGAACTACAGAACTGTGAACTCATGTATTACTCTGAATCTCTAATTAAACATTTTAATTGTTGTTGTTTTCCTTTCTTCCTAGAATATTTTCTTTCTTGGACATAGTTACTTTGTGTCGCTGTGCACAAGTTTCCAAGGTATGTATTTCTGCTGGGGTTTTTTTGTTGTTTCTTGGGATGCTATTCTCCTAATTACATCCAAATGGTGGGATTTCCTACAATCTGCTTCCTGTAAAACAAAATAAAATCATTTTCTCAGTCTATGAAGGCAAGTAACATGGTCCCTGTTTTACATTCAGACTGGCCTCAGTTTCTGTGTACAGGACTTCTGTTTAAAGGCTGTGGAAAAGGTACCCTGTCATGTTTGCTCTGTATCTGGAGAAAGGATTAAGCCCAGTTTGGGATGGTGGCATTTGCTTTTTATAAAGCAGTGGCTGCATAACACTCTTTTTCACTCTTTTTCTGCCTAAAATTCCACGCAGTTTGGTTAATGTGCACCATGTGTCTAAGAATACACCCATCATTATTTGCCAGGTAGAAAAGGTGTTAAGTAGATGAACTACTAGTGGAGGAAAAAGGCACACACAAGATATTAGAAAAAGCTTTTGTGTTTTACCTTGTCTTCATTTTTTTCTTGCAATAAAATGAATAATATTCTGTCTCTACATCCAGAGTGTACAATGAACTGTGTTATTATACAATGTGAATGAACTTTATTTCATGCTTTCTTTCCTTCTCTTAATGATGGTTGGGTTTGGTTTGGTTTTGGTTTTAATTGTTTTTTTGTTTACTATTTGTTTTAATGTATATTTAAATGTGTAACTATCCCCACATCACCTTGGCCTCCAACTTCAGAAACTTGGTGGAGTTCTGTAACATCAGGTTCCAGCTAAGCCTACAAAGCTGCATAAGAAAACCAAAGTGATTAAATAAACAGTATTTTTCTCTCAGAAGCACCTGTCAGTTGGATGTGATATTCTTTTTTTTTTCTGATCTTCTGCACATATTTGTGTTTCTCTGGCTTTTTTGTTGTGTTTCACTTTGAACAACTGTTGCTGCCACAGTGAAGGACAAATTCTCCAAGCCCTGCATGTACCTCAGCACGTGCAAAGGAAGGGCCTGGTCCTACGAGTGGAAAGTCAGCAGTTTTCTGAAAGGTCTCTGTTTGCTCAGAATAGTAACTGGTGAGGTTGAGGAACTGTGGTTTTATTGAAGGGAATCTCATCCCCAGCTACTTTTTTCCATATAGATCTGGCAAAAGTAACCTATTAGACCAATTTACAAAGGCTTTTTCAAAAATAGAGGTTTAAATCTTCCTTTGTACATGCTTGACATTTAATATCTCATTTTCCTTCATATTTTATAGCCACAAATTAACCTTGGAATTGTAATCCATTTAGGGGATTTGAGATTAGTTTTCACAAATTCTAACTAGTTGATACTGTATGACTACCAGTATCTACAATTAAAAAAAAATTTCCAGCTGCTTCTGGAAATCTGTTTTCTGTTCTCTCTCCCTATTACCTGCCTGAAATGGTCTAATTTGTAATATCTGAATTACTGAGAGAAAAATGAAGGGAACAGACAGTGGAGGTGATAAGCAGGCTGTGTTTGTTTTCTGCAGGCATGGAATGTTTTAGCTCTGGATGGAAGCAACTGGCAAAGAATAGACCTCTTTAACTTTCAAACGGATATAGAGGTGAGTGACTTGGGTGTTTTCATTCCTATGGAGGTGTTTAAGAGCACAGTCCACTTGGTGTATCCCACAGACTGTGCTTGCATTCACACGTTTTAAAGACAAGTTCAAGATAATAGTACTGTGAAGGAGCAAGTGCAAAAGAACTCTGTTATTTGCCTTTTTTTTTTTCCTCTGGATGAGTTTCAGTTTTGGTTGCCAGCTCTGTGTCAGATAATTTTCATGTGTCATGTACATACAGAGCTCTAAGAATTCAAACCTGCCCCTTTCCAGAAGGGAAATGTGTAAGTGGTGCCTCTGCATGGAGTGAGATCCTTGGAATCCCTTTTACAGTCCAGAGGAGAATGTTCCTGCTGGCCCAAGTGAGAGGGCCATCTAGTGCTGAGAGCCCTCCTGGACACTGGGCTGTAGGATCTGGAGACTGAAGCACTCAAATGCTGAACAGCTTTTCTTACCACTGAGTTGCCTGGAATTGATTTGGTGTGTATTTGATTACTGTTTTATGACCATTTGTTTTATAAGGTTTGAACCTTGCATGAAATGCAGGGACATGTGGGTTAAAAGTCCTTTCCAGTATAGAATGAAATGATTAGGGCAGACTTGTCTTCCCTAAGAAAAACATCTCTGCATTAATGCTGTCACAAAATAAAATATGACATCTGAAAACAAAGGCAAAAATCCAGGGGAACAGCAATTCTGTATTTAAATCTGAACTGGTTTATTATTAGATGATACAAATTGAATTTAGACTATAATAAGAGATTTGCTTCTGAATTTTGTTTTAGCTGCTTAGTTGCATGAATAAAATCCAGATGTGTTTCATTTGCTGTATTTTGCTAACCATGGTACAAACTGTTCCTAAAGCTTTACGGTAATATAGAGGGTAAATTTTTTTCAATGCTCCTTTAAAATGTTATTGCCAACTCCTCTGCTCTACTCATGTTAAACAAGAGGACCTTGCAGAGGTAGGAGAAAGATTCTGGCATATGCCTCAATCTAAATGTGTCAAAGGAGACTTGGAGCTTTAATACCATCTTTTCATTTTTCTTTTAAAAAGCTTGTGTTTAATATTTGCCAAGAAATAAAGTAAAACCCAACAGGTCTGTGGTCCTTCTGTTGATAAACCTTTTCTTTGTCTGAATTTTTTCTGGTGTTTAGGACCACAGTAATGTATTTTAAAGTTTTCAGCATGTTTATCTTGTATTTTACCTGGTGGTGTTGCCCTTTGAAATGCTGCATTTGCAGCGTGGGATTGAAAGGAGAAGGAATGAAATTAAGTCATGATCCTCTTTTGCTATAAAATGCTATTGTGGTTTGGAACAATTCAGTTACTTTGGTATATTATATTTAAGTACATTTGTAATATAAACCTCATAAATTTACTCAGAAGAGTGTGTTTAACCAATAGTTATTACACAAGGTAGTTCTTAAACGAGATACAGTTTCATATTTGGTGTCTAAGAACTCTGTTTTAGTAGCATTTTTTTTCTATAGCTTTAGAACAGGTAAAAGCTGCTGATTGTATTGGACAACTTTTTGCTCAGCTGGTCATTGTTTGGTGATTTTTCAATTACTGTTTGATCTGAGACTGTAGAATAATGAAAAATTAGTGTTTGTGAAATTTTCCATTTTTAAGACCTCAAGTGGCAGAGAATAAAGTGAGAAGGGGGGGCAAAACCTACAAAAGATGTTTCTTTTCCTATCAAAGATGTGTGAAGATCTTCTTGAAGTTAAATGTGCCTTAGGATTTCTTGGTATGTGGAACCAATTGTAAGCTGGGGTAAATTGAAGAACTAATGTTTTGGGTGATGGAATTATTCAAACAGCTAAATGCATTTGAATGCACTAAAGTTGTCTTCTTTAATGTGCTGTTTGTTGGGGGGTTACATACTTAAGTTTTCCCAAACCCATTTATTTCTTTATCTTGTTATTTGTTTCTGTTTTCTTTGAATAATTCATTCGGGTTTGGATTTGAACTTGCATTCTATGTTATTAATTTAAGAATTTGTCTTTACAGTAAAGGTATTTGACCTCAGCTGAGAAATAATTCTGATTAATCAGAAAGCTTTAAAAAATACAGAATTTTCAGTTTGTTTCTTTTGGTGTAAATTCTTTTGAGAGATAAGATAAGCCTTGTTACTTATGAATTAAGAAACAAGCTCTGATGAGAAAATATTTTCCCACAATGGTAGCCAGGACTTAAGTATTAGAGAAGAACAATAAAATGTAAGAAACATTTCACTGTTGCAGTAAAATTGTGGGTGGAGATTCTCAACAGGTAACTGGTTTTTCTTAAAGGAGCAAAAGAAATTCCAAGGGATTCAGTTTCTGGTGGGGTAGCTGGGGCTGGTCTTAACTCCCAGCATTTTTTATTTGTTTAGAATGTAATGTCAGAATAAAACTCAACAAAATCTTCCTTTCGTTTGATTTAAGGGTCGAGTTGTGGAAAATATATCGAAAAGGTGTGGTGGGTTCCTGAGACAGCTTAGTCTGAGAGGATGTCTTGGTGTTGGAGACTCTTCTTTAAAGTAAGTAAAATCCTGGATGGAGACATTACTTGTTTCCCAAGGTCCAGACCAAAAGCAATTACTGTTAATTTGTTTGTATTGCTGAGTACTGAATGATGACCAAAATGGGAGACTTAAGTAAGTACTGACTACCTCAATAATGACTAAATGAGATGTCACTTTGAGATGAAAATGTGGCTACTGTTATTTTCTGGAAATGAACTAAATAATGAGAGCTGTGCTTTTCAGAAATGTGTCTTTTTCCTTCATTAGGATTTTGTTGATAATTCTCCATTTTCAAGTGGTTAAAATATTTTCAGACTGTACTCTGATGTCTGGCAGTAATCAGAGGATCAAGATTAGTGGTAATTTTATAGTCTATCATCTAGTCTGGACAAAAGGTGACCCTAAGGAATGAAGACTGATACAATTAAGTGCCTAGAAAAGACCTGGAAAGACCTGGAATTCTCTTCTTGCTCTAATATAAGAACAGGCAGGTAACAGGAGCATCCTGGGAGACTCTAAGTAGTGACAGTGGCCCTTCTGTTTACACAGTTTATAAATTGAAGTTTGTTCCCATAGGGTTGTTGGAATGTATATAAGCTTTTTCTAATGCAAACTGTTTAGCCAAGTTCCTCTGGATATTTCTGAGTGTTTAAAGGCAGAGATTCTGTCTTCAGTCAGACAGTCCCCAAAACACAACTGCTTTAGGGCTCAAGGAAGTTTGCAGGAAGGCTTGGGGTGGAAAATCCAAGCACAAAGGGTTTGTTAAGCAGTGGGCATTCAGCTGGGGTCCTGTGACCTTTAGGTATTGTCAAAACTTGTGAGTGAGTGTAATTCACTGATTTTTGTCTCGAGTAAATTCATGCAGTAACTAGTTAAGCAGTGATTGCTTTAGTAACCCAAATGGGCATCCTAAGGTTCAAATCCAGGGAATTTCCAAGAGCTTTCCATACCTCTAGGCTGTCTCCATAACTACTCCCTGGGTCTTGCCTCCTCCTGGGAAAGGGCATGTGTCTTGGGTTGAGCTGGTAAAATGCCAACTGCCCAACACAGAGTCAGAGCCCCCTGCCCTGCTGAGAAAAGGGACGAAAGGGAATAACCTTCAAACTACGTTTATGCGTAAACAAACTGTATATATTTATACAGAAAAAAACAAAATTAAGAGAAAACTACAATATAACACACACAAGTTACATATAACAAGAATTTTCTGCCTCCCACCGAGAACAGATTCCATCACTCTAGCTCTGTAAGCACCCCAGAAGACACCCAGCAAGAAACTGAAAGTATAACAACAAAATGTTTCTACTTCCCTGAATTCAAACAAAATGCAAGTAGTAGCAGCAGCAGCAGAGCCCAGACAGCAAGGCAGCAGCTGTGTGTCTTGCCTCTACTTTGGCCATGATGGAACTGAGTGAACATCTCCCACTCCTGTATTCATATCTCAGGTTTGCATCATCTGGTGTGAAATATTTCTTTGGTTACTTAAGTCAGGTGACTCTTCTCTCCTAATCTATGTAGATTCTCTGAGCCTGCTAATTTGAGGCCTGGCTAAAACTACCACGGCATGTTGTTGCCTCTCCCAGATTACTGGCAACTGCTGTCAAAAAAGTTAGTCCCAACCAGAGTTAACTTTCTGCAGTGCTTTGTTGAGTTCCCAGAGCACTGACAGACCCAGTCCCTGTGCCCTCAGTGGGGAAGGAGTAGCAGAAGGGGAGGAGAGAGGAGCAGCATGACCTGAGAGAAGGTTTCAAGTGCTGTGGGGAGGAGGTAGCAGGGAGGGCACTGAGAAAGGAGTTGGAGGAAAGAGTCAGAATGGTAGATAACAGTTTTCTACCCACTAACTCAATTTTCACATTTGGTTTAGGCTTCCATGTTATTGTTGAGTTGTAGTGGACAAGGAGCACAGGGTCGCAGGTGTCACACACAAAGCTAATTTTATTAAACTACATGTAACACACTCAAAAGAAAAGAAAAATGGAGAAGAAAGAGAAGAATGCCTCAATCTGCAAGTTACTTGATAGATTCTAAATCCCTCCTAAGGTCACTTTTCATGGGTCCATGACAGTGTCCATAACTCTGCCAGAACTTCTAGTTGGATATTACACACTCTCTAGATGTAAATTTGCTCCTTTTCTCAGCTTCTTTCTTATCTCTTCTTCTTCCAGCTATTCCACCAGTTTTTCTCACAGTTCTTTCCCTTCTTCTGCTGCTACAGCTGTTCAGGGAGGCCACATTTCATCCAGATCAAAACCACTTGCAGTCTTGATCCTCAGCTGTGCTTTTTGGGACACTAAGGCTAGGGAACTGCAGTGAGAGTTCTGATTAGGATGAAGAATCCTATGACTGAGCCTATTTTGGAGATGGGATATTTGAAGATAATGATTTATTTAGTAAACAGATACTTAAGAGTAAGTATTCAGCAGTTCAGTGCACAGCATGTGATGACACTGGTGGTCATGGAGGTAGGTTTAGCTGACAGGCTTAGCCAAGATCAGCTGCCAGAGTGGGATGTATTCACATGTGCATCCCTAACAGCCAACTGATGCACAGGGTGGTGTCTAAGACATTCTACAAAAGATGATTCTCCTCTGAAATATAAGCAGATTATGTTAAAATTAGCAAATGAATGATAAATTCATGAGCTTTAAGACTTTCAAAACATTAGCATGAGAAAGGTGGCATTAGTTTTCAGATACCTGTTCCAAAAGTGACTTTTCCTATGAGGCTATTTGCGTTATTTCCAGATCCATTAGTTTAGTGGGTGATACTATCTACCCATCTTCTACGCCAACTTTTGTGTCAAATAGCCAGTTATTGATGTAGGTATTGGCTGTGTAAGTACTGAATGTTTGTGGCAGCTCTCTCAGGACATGCCCCAGGCTTGAATCTCAGAGGCAGTTTGCTGTTCCTCCAGACTGTAACTTGAAGTAATTTGAAGAGTATCTTGGTTGTAAATCTCTCTCCAGTACATGAATTGTGTGTGTTCAGTTCTGGGCCCCTCAGTGCAGGAAAGAGATTGAGGGGCTGGAGCGGGGCCAGAGAAGAGCAACAAGGCTAATGAAGGGACTGGAGCACAAGTCCTATGGGGAGAGGCTGAGGGAGCTGAGGGTGTTTAGTCTGGAGAAGAGGAGGCTCCGAGGTGACCTCAGCACTGTCTAAAACTCCCTGAAGGGAAGTTCCAGCCAGCTGGGGGTTGGTCTCTTCTCCCAGGCACTCAGCAATAGGACAAGGGGGCACGGGCTCAAGCTCTGCCAGGGGAAATTGAAGTTGGAGAGCAGAAAAAACTTCTTTGCAGAGAGAGTGCTCAGGGATTGGAATGGGCTGCCCAGAGAGGGGGTGGATTCCCCATCCCTGGAGGTTTTTAAGGTGAGCTTGGCCGTGGCACTGAGTGCCATGATCTGGTAAAGGGACTGGAGTTGGCCCAAGGGTTGGACTTGATGATCTCGGAGGTCTTTTCCAACCCAATCCATTCTGTGATTCTATGATTAATTTTGGAGTGGATGTTTTGATAATTCAAGTGGAAACTCTCACCAGTCTAACTGCTTGCTGGTTTTTTCGCCATTGTTTTCAAACCACTCTGGAGAGCCAGGGAGTTGTTACCATCTGAGTGTGTACTCAGATCTGCTAACTGGGGCAACCCTCCAGACAAAACTGTTTCCCTGTTTCCTCCGCCCCTGCCAATAAAATCCATGCAGTTGAAGGAAACATGGGCATAAAAACAGTGTTCTGAAATGCAACACAGCTGTAAATATTACTCTGCAGAGATGAAAAGAAAGTTTATGTATTTCTTCAGGGTAATTAGTGCATATGGGCTCTCAGCAGTATAATAGCTCCAATCATCCTTAAAGTTCATAGCCAGTAGTGCGCACTGATGCATTTTAATTATTAAAGTAATAAGTAAGCAATTTGCAGCCCCCAGGGCTTTCCACTGGTAGCCCAATAGGTTTGGGTCCCACTTTTGTATTGCACCAGGTGTGTCCCTTTCCATTTGCTGTGGGAACAAGCTCCTTAATAAGATGTACAAAGGCTTCAGTAATGAGATGTGCAAAAACTCTCCTCAGAAGCTTAGTGTTTAACTATTCTGATACTTAAACCTCTCTGTTTATGCCCTTCTTGTTTTTAGTTATGACATTTGAGGCATAGCAGTTGTGGCGTATAATGACAGAAATAACCACCTTGCCCAAGTGGTGTGTGAGGGAGAAACAGCATTTAAGACAGAACCTTGTAGTAGGAAAAGGCAAAAGCAACCACTAAGAGAAATGGGGAATACTTTGTAGTTCCTCTGTGGCTAAAGATGATGGTGTTTGACTGAGGTGGAGGGACAGAGCACGCTCTGTGACTGCATTGCCACCTGTGACGTTGGATGAATTTGTTGCTGTTTCAGGACCTTTGCACAGAACTGCAGGAACATCGAACACTTAAACCTAAACGGCTGCACAAAGATCACTGACAGGTAAGTCAAAGAGGTTTTTTGGTTGATGGGAAAATTTGGAAAAAGAAGTAGCTGAAGGTATTTTTAGTGTGTCTGCTGTTTTGCAGCACGTGTTACAGTCTTAGCAGATTCTGTTCCAAGCTGAAACATCTGGATCTGACCTCTTGTGTAGCCATCACAAACAGCTCTTTGAAAGGCTTGAGGTAAGAAGTTTTCAGTGTTTTGTGTTTAACAAAAGTGTTTAAAGAGCTGTTCAGCATTTAATAAAGTTTAAAAAATTGATGCTGACCCTTCTGTGAGTCAGCACTGTCTGTCCTCAATATCTGGGACTTCTTGGGTGTAGACTCTGTTGTTTGTGTGTGGTCTTTTCTGATGACTTTTCTGTGGAGGCCTGGCACAGTCCACTGGCTATCATTAATTTCTAACAGTGTGTTTAATTTGGGTTTCCCACTGTTATGACTATTTGAAGGCTGGATTTAACTTTATGTATTTTTTTAATTCTCCCAGTGAGGGTTGCAGAAATCTGGAACATTTGAATCTTTCCTGGTGTGATCAGATTACGAAGGATGGTATTGAAGCACTGGTGAAAGGGTGTAGTGGACTAAAAGCTCTATTTCTTAGAGGTTGCACACAGGTACATAATTGCTTGGGTGATCCTTTAGGAATAAAATTTTATTTGGGGTTTTTGAAATCTCCA
Source organism: Sakesphorus luctuosus (assembly GCA_013396695.1). Classification (NCBI taxonomy): domain Eukaryota; kingdom Metazoa; phylum Chordata; class Aves; order Passeriformes; family Thamnophilidae; genus Sakesphorus; species Sakesphorus luctuosus. Next base: position 54,676 of record VWZD01011952.1, on the reverse strand, counting down.
TGAATTAAAAAATACTGGTTTTGTTACAGTATTTTGTTCAATGTTGCAAGATGTGTGCATTCTTTGGGCTGCTTTGCTGTGCTTTTAATTTCTTATTTCTTTTCCTATGTCCAATTTAATTACTGAATGCAGTTAGAAGATGAAGCACTGAAACACATTCAAAATCACTGTCATGAACTTGTAATCCTGAATCTGCAATCCTGTACAGTAAGTGTTTCACACTTCAAAAGATACATTCTCTAAGAATCAGAAACCATTTCTGAATGCTAATGAATTGCTCTGCTACACACTTAAGGAAGTCAAGTAGTGCATTTCTGCAGTTTACTGAAATTTATGTTGAGCAGAGGTCTTAGATGAGCTGTCTGTTCCTACAGCTGAGTGTGGGCTTGGAGGGTTGGGTTATTTTTTCCCCCTCATTACATCTGTGAACTGTGGCAAACTCTAGAGTAAAAATTAACTGCATTCATTCAATTACCATGAACTGTGTTACATTTTGGTCTATTCATAATTCTGAGGTTTCTAATTGAGCAGAAGTCATTTTCTGGGCTATGTAATTGAGAGGAAAATGCAATGGCATCATAATTCACAACCATCTAAGCAGCAGAAAGGCCCTGGGTTTTCAATATTAATGGAAGAACACATTCATTTGTAATGAAACTGGGAATCTTTCATGTGCTTTTATTTCTGCTTAGAGAACACAAATTAGATTTGCTCTGGTTTTTATTTGCTTTTTTGTTGTTTCTGATGTGACTTTTAAGGAATGGGGAAGACTTTCTTTTAGATTTCAAATATATTTAAGTCATTTGCCTGCAGATAAACCTTAAATAATGAAATAAATTAGAATTGCAGTGTTGCAGTCATGCATATTTGAATAATGAAGTTAGATTTTTGTTTATTATTGGAAAGTTTTCTAGCTTTATTGCTAGAAGGTATCATGAAAATCTGCTAAAACTTTCCTGTCTGTTTTATGGAATATTCCTGAATGAATGTGGCTGGGAACATCTTGTGTTAAGGTTGGATGAAAAATTTCAGACAGAAGAGATTTGTTTACAGTGTTGAACACTGTTGAGTGTTGGGGATTATTAAAAGTTACATTAAAAATTGCAGAAATTAAGAACAGTATTAATACAAACCTTGAGCCTCCATGCACCGGGTATTTAGTGAAAAGGAATTTTTCAGATTTTTTCAGTCTGAATGTAGGTGCCCAACTTCAGTACCAGGAATGAAGGGAAGTTCCTTCTTTTGGTCAGAACCACACTTAAATAAAGTCAGTATGTAACTTCCTTCCCTGTCACTCTTCCTTTTGGTGTCCTCCTTCTCTCAAGTTCTTTTCCTGTTGTGTTTTACCTGCAACTAGTAAGGCATATCATAGAATCACAGAATCACAGAATGGATTGGGTTGGCAAAGACCTCCGAGATCATCAAGTCCAACCCTTGGGCCAACTCCAGTCCCTTTACCACATCATGGCACTCAGTGCCACGGCCAAGCTCACCTTAAAAATCTCCAGGGATGGGGAATCCACCCCCTCTCTGGGCAGCCCATTCCAATGCCTGAGCACTCTCTCTGCAAAGAATTTTTTTCTGCTCTCCAACTTCAATTTCCCCTGGGAGAGCTTGAGCCCGTGCCCCCTTGTCCTATTGCTGAGTGCCTGGGAGAAGAGACCAACCCCCACCTGGCCAGAACTTCCCTTCAGGGAGTTCCAGACAGTGCTGAGGTCACCTCTGAGCCTCCTCTTCTCCAGACTAAACACCCCCAGCTCCCTCAGCCTCTCCCCACAGCACTTGTGCTCCAGTCCCTTCTCCAGCCTTGTTGCTCTTCTCTGGCCCCGCTCCAGCCCCTCAATCTCTTGCCTCAACTGAGGGGCCCAGAACTGAACACAACACTCAAGGTGTGGCCTCCCCAAGGCAGAGTACAGGGGAAGGGTCACTGCCCTGGGCCTGCTGGCCACTCTATCTTTGATACAGGCCAGGATCCCTTTGGCCGCCTTGGCCACCTGGGCACACTGTTGGCTCCTGTTGAGCTTCCTGTCAATCAGTCCCCCCATATCAAGGCCATCCTTTTGTGATTTTTGTGAAAGGCTCTCAAGAGGTCTGATGATAATCAGTTGCTCTCTCTCTCCTGCTTCAAAGGGACAGTGCCATGGAAGTGTACCAGTTTTCCCTTGGCCAGGGTGTCTTTTGTCATGTAGTACAAATAAAAAAGCCTCCTGAGTGAAAGTATTTTTCCCTTTGAATTTGGAGCTGACAGTCCTGCCTAGTTACATGTGGTTAGAAGCACTTTCCATGAGCAGCCAAACTCCTCACGACCAAAGGTTTGGCACTGATTGTTCCACAGCAGGTCTCCCTGTGCTCTATTTGATCCACATGTAGTTGGACTCACAGTGGTTTATGGAGCTTGTAAAATGCCAGGGCAGCACCAGCAGCTGTGGAAGGAGCTGGTAGGTCTGGAAACTGCACTCCTGAAAGGTACTGCCTTTAGAGAAACAGTTTAGAAACTGGGGACTGTTGAGGGACTTTTCTTTCCTGAGAGTGACGAAATCATTGAAATCACAAGCCATTTCAGAATGGAAAGTTTTCATACATAATTCGAGGGCCTTGTACATCTCCAACAGCAGCAGAAAATTTACATAGTCCTCACCTCCAGAATGGTTCCTTTTCCCAATAACAGTGTCATGAGTATCTCTTAAAGGACATGCAACAGTTCCAGAAAACAGAATGTTTTTGGAGAGTCAAAATCAGAAATACCTGATCAGTGTTGGAACTTTATTTAAAAAAAAATAAATAAATAACAAAACCTCAAAACTTACCTTCTTGTCTGTAGATGATGCATATCCGAGAGCCACAAAAAGATGGGACTTCTAGTTTTCTGTCTATAATAATTTTATTTTGACAGATCTAAACTTCTGATACTAAAAAGTGCTGGGTTGGGGGAGGGGCATAAAGTAACCTCCCTTCGTGCTGAGCTGCTGCTGTTTTTCATCCTGTTTCCATCTATGAACAGTAATGTTTGTGGTAACAGCCTCAGAAATAGCCTACACTTGTATTAGCATACTTATATGAGGGGCTTCTAAAAAGAATGTTTGTTTCCTGTTAAACATACAGTAGAGGTTTTTGTTACTATTTCAAGAGTGATATTAAGACGGGAAATAAAACAACCTGTTTCAGTGTGAAGGATTAGTTATACAGCAGAAAAATTATATTCATGGCATTAGAAGTTGGGAGGAGGAGAGACAACTTCTTCCAGAACAGAAGATTTGTAAACAAAATAATATTTGTAAACATGCCCAGTAATCTATTTCCTGTTGCTGTTTAATGTGCACCTGTGATGAGGCTACTTCTTGTAGTCCCTCTTTCAGAGAGAAAAGTTTTTTTAATTCATATTCCAAATTTAGGGTTACTCTTTTTAGAAGATCTAGTACAAAACAAATTTGAGAAATGAAAAATCCTCATTTGAGTTAAGTTTTTCATCTAAAGACAACTGCGTAGGGAGGACTAATCTGTAAATGTTGGATTATATGTAATTGTTTACGTGTAACTCTTTGCTTCAAAAATTACCTGAAGGGGAAGGATTTTTGCCCTTGGGTCCTACTGCTCCAGTACAAAATAGGTAGTTATCTCTCCTGCTGTCAGGCTTTAAACTCTCTTTTGCACTGTTCCTGAATTTACATAGTCACTGGAACAAAAGATCTGAACTCCACAAACATATAAGAAGCAAACACCATTAAAAAAAAACAGATGTGAAAAATGATAAAACTAAAGCAAAGTGAAAGAGGAAGACAGCAAGAAACAGCTCTCCCTCTGTGCTTCAGACTGCCTTTCAGTAGGACCCAAGGTCTTGGAAAAATGCATAGATAGGTAGGAACTGTGTGTGTTGATTATCGTCAGTATTAACACTGTATGTGGTTTCATGGTGGTATTTTTGGTTGAAAATCTGGGTTGCCTTGGTCACATACAGCATGACAACAGAGCTTCAGCAGCGTGCCTTGATCTTTGTTCTTAGCTGATCACTTGATAAGGAAGTAACTTCCACCTTCTTCTGTGTTGCAGCAAATTTCAGATGAAGGCATTGTAAAAATCTGTAGAGGATGCCACAGACTCCAGTCCCTCTGTGTTTCAGGCTGTAGCAACCTTACAGATGCTTCTCTCACAGCACTTGGTCTGAACTGTCCAAGGCTGAAGTGAGTATGTCGTGGGCATGTCGTGAGTGTGTCCTGTTGTTCCTGGCCTGATCCAGGAAATTCCCTGCTGAGGGTGATGAGCTGATACCCACAGGCTTGATGGAGCTCTGTGTTGTTTGCATTACCTTTGCAATCAAAGCATGAAGTTGGAAGTACCAGCTGAACACAAACTTGAGGGCTGGTCCTCTGTAGCTGTCACATTAATGTCGTTCACTGTATATTGGAAGAACAAGAGTTAATACATGAAAAATAAAACATGCTGAGCCCAGCAGTTCAAGTCTGTGCTTAGAGCTAAATATTTTAGGTACAAATTACAAGCCAGAAATAAAGAAGATATAAAACCCATTATTTTTTTAAAAGGTAAAAATATCTGTAGTTGTGTTATGCCTTTTGGTGTTTGTACTCTTTTGTGGCTTTATGAGGTCACTTGTCTTGCAAAAAAAAAAAAAGCTAAATCATATTTGAGTATTTTATTTACAGATTTTATTATAAATGTGTTCGAATATGCTCTGCAGTACATCTTGGTGTTCTTAAACTCCGATACGGACTGAGCTAATGTCTTTGCAAACACTGAGGGCTAATTTTTATGATATGTTTTGAGCAATAGGGAGTTATCAGTTATAAATTATAGAAACTTTTACCTGGGTGTGATTTGTGCTGACATACATGTTATGTGGAGTTCTCAGAAGTGCAGACAGCTTTGCCTTTAGTAATGAGGCTCAGTCATGCAACAGCTCTCTGTGTGTAGAGACAACACTTCCTAGAAGTGTAATGTAAGTTAGATCAAAGGACAAGATTTTTGGATGATACTAAATTGTCATTAATGACAGGAACATGCAGGAGTGGCAACTTGTACTTCAATCACAGACAGAGGGAAGTGTAGACTGTTGGAATGAGGGGAAGCTTCATTCAGGTGCACTGTGCATTATGCTGACACAGCGCTCCTTTAGCTGAGAGAGTGAAAAAGGGGTTTTTTACTGTAGTAAACCTGTCTTTAATACAATTCTAGAGTGGCAGTCTCCTTCATGTTTGTGCTTACAGAGCTCGATGTGTGGCAGTGTTCGGGGCTTAGGAGGCGTCTGACACACTGAACTGTGTTGCTTGGAAAGCTGTGCTGTTACTACTGGTCTTTTCCCACAGTTTCTCTCATTCTCTCAATTCATGGCTCACATTGGAAATAAAAGTTGCTCTGAAGTGCTATTAGCTGTGCCATTTTTTCCAAGGGCAGTGCAGCTGTAGCAGGGATTATTTTGACTTTGGTAGGTAAACTGTCAGCCCCTGTCTGTGCCACGAGGGGGAAGGCATCTGCTTCTCTTCTCCTGTAATGAGGAACAGTATTAAAAAAAAGACCATTTGTAGTGATTACTGCTGAGGATTAGTGTATGTTGGAAGGACACATGATACAGCTGGTTATATCTAGAGTTTTGGGATTGTGTGTGCAAAGTACTTGATGAAAATTGTGTTGGAAATCAAAGGGAAATGTAATTCCACACTTGCTCGTGGCTTCTGAGTATTTTGGGTTTGAATATGATAGAAAACTGCTGCTTTGCTGGATGTGCTGGCCCTGTTAGGAAACCTTTCAGTATTTTCTATGCTGTGCTGTCTCACTTCATTTCAGGGTCTTGAATGTCCTGCTGCTGCTTTCAGTGATGCTGCTGTTCTGCAGCTGTTAACACTCACAAATAGTGTTGCCTTGGGAAAAACCCCGAGCTTGACCTCTCAGCTGACCCTTCAGCTTTATTTCTTACCTCACATCAAGATAAAGGTGTCTTCTCATCCCTCTCTGTATCTGCTCTTTTAGGTGCTTGATGCCTTCTCTTTTTTTTCTTCATTAGCACTTTTTAGTGTTAAAATACTGGTAGGCATTTTGGTGAGGCTTATCAAGAACACCACCAGAGAACCATGTGTGTCTTTGGGTGGGGCTGGGAAAATGAGGGTCACGTTCCTTTTACCCCCCCTGCTGCTAATTCAGCAGGAGTAGGGAGGTGCTGTGTGCAGAGATACTCCAGGTCTGCCCAAAAGACACCTGTAGCAAATAAATTCAACTGTGGGGTCTGTCTGAACATTTGTAAGAGTGGGAAATCTGCTTTTGAAGATCGTTTTGCCTCTTTAGCTCTTACGGTAGGACTTTTGTCATAAATCACTAGATGGAAAATATGTCTCAGCTGTATCAGGAAAAAAAGAAGAGCTCTCTGTAAAGCAAAAATTAGAACTTTCCTTATTTTCATGCTGCCCAGTGCCTTCCCACCTGTTTTCTCATACTGGGGCTTTACTGATGCAGCAGTGTGTGTACAGCTCATTCCCCATTCTGCACACCCAGTTTCAGGAAAGCTAGAGCTGTTTGCCTCTGCTTTCTTACTCCTCTCTGTGTTCTTTTCAACCAGATGGGCAGTAAGGAGCATTCTAACTGTTGTGCATGTTACAGTTGNTAAAGTCAGACTGAATAAGGTTGGTTTCATAGCAAGCAGTTGATGAAAGGAGTTGGAAGGGTAACAGATGTGACCTAAATCATGGGGAGTTTGTGTGGTGGTGGGTTTTTTCCCTTCTGTTTTGTGTCCTAGGTAATTTTCTGAGTAGCTATGAGTATTTTATGATACTACCCTTGGTGGAAGGGCACAGAGTTTCTGAGTGTGAGTCTGGAAAGAAAGTCCAGAGCTGTTAGAACCATCCATCTGGGAAGAGGTATCTGTCCTCTACCTCTCTGTTGGCTGTTTTTGAGTTTCCATCAGCCTTTCTGGTTGAAGACTAGAACTCTGGAAGAGGATTTTCAAGAGTGTATCCCATGGGGCTGCTCAGCTCTTAGCTTGGCTGCCCCTCTTGCTTTTGGCTTGGAAGAGACTGATCCAGCCAAGTCTTAGTCAGAGCCCCACATGCTGTACTTTGGAGGGGCTGTAGTTTATTCCTGCACACAGCATGGCTTCTCCCTTTGCACTTTGTCTCTAGGGATGGTTCTAATGACCTCCTAAGCCAGTGGAAGGATCTGGATGCCTCTGAGTGTTGCCACAGCAGGAAGTTCCTCTGTGCCCCTTTCCCTGCTCCTCCCCACCAGCCCCAGCATTGCAGCAGTGTTTGCTGTGCTGAGTGAGCTGCACTTGCTTTGTGCTGCTTGTTACACAGCGCTGTGGCTCCTCCTTAGTCATCTTCACACTTACTTCACCTGCAAAGTAAACTGTTTGTTAAACAAAAAAGAAAAATTAAACAAGAGCAACACAACATTAATGGGATAGAGCCTGTTGCCCATACTGCTGATGTTTGGGGCAGTTGAGTTTATTTTTTCTGCAGTACTGCTTGCCAGTGCCTCTCAGAAGAGTGTTGGTGTTATCTTTCCAAAACAATGTGTTGTTTTCTTTAAGGTTGTGTTGGCATAGTTTATTGTTTTTGCTGTGGGCTTGGAGATTTTAAGGTCCTTGCTTTCTGGTAACTTGCCTGACTGTGGTTCCTGCAGAGGCTCTGAGGCAATTCCAAGTAAGCAGTTCCTCAGTTTTGGGGCTCCCCAGCGGCCTGTGCATAGATAACAGGGTTTAGGTGCAGGCTTCATCTGCATTTTCCTTATCTCAGGATTTATTCTCCCATATCTTTCCTCAGATAGCATGAGAAAACTTGGGCATTATGCTCTTAATAAATGAAACAAAGAGGTTAAAATGCCTATAATTGTGTATCATTTTTTTTCCACTAAATGTTCAGAAGATTTGAGGATTGAACTTAATCTACTCTGGGACTGATAGAACCTTCTGATAAACCAGATCCAAAGTCTGCTTTTTAATTGCAAATCACTGTGAAAAACAGGCATATACATATTTACATGTGCTATTGAGAGCTTTAAGTTGCAGAAGACAAATTGGTATCTCAAATGTATTTGCTTTTCTCTGTATTAATGTTTGGGGTTTTTTAACATTTAAAACTTTTGCAGGATTTTGGAAGCCGCAAGATGTTCACACCTTACAGATGCCGGGTTCACCCTGCTGGCACGGGTAAGGGTCATGTCAGCAGGTCAGAGCTTGCCTTGTTTTCATTGCTGCTGAGCAGCTGGGCATGGATATAGAGCTGCTGGGAAGGCACATGAGAAGAGGGAAACTATGGTAGAAAGAACCCAGAGGAAGCAGGGACTAAAGAGTAATTTCTGGATTATACTGAGATCTGCAACTTTGCCATCTATCATTGCATTTTTCACTTTTCCCCTCTCTTTTTCATTTTTTTTCAATTGAATTTATTATGCTTAAGTAATTCTAAGCTTGTGTTATGTACTGTAGTCAAATTTCCTCTATAAGGATGACACAGAACCCCTGTGAATACTTACATCAAAAATCATCATACAGTAGATTTTTCTGAGCATACCCTTCAGTTACAGAACACTTATATTATGCATTATAAACTACTTTTGGCCTGATTCATGCTGTAAATATGTAAAGTTACCACCAAGCATACTGGTGGTATCAAATGCTTCAAGTTAGACTTGTTTGCTTGCTGGTTTGAGAAATCTGAACACAAAGATAATACTCTGTTAGCGAGACTCATTTATGCTGATGGTATTTAGTGTGACTGAAAGGGGGGTTTGTAGCCACAGTATCCAAACAGAGTGGTTTTCTAATTGTTCAGCACTGCAATCTCAGGCTTTTAGTAGTGCCCTCAACCTGCTTTTGGGGTCTGCAAGTTAAACCATTTATTCAAGTGAAAAACAGGTTGGGAATTGAGCTGAGCTGTGGCACCACCTGGTCTGCTGCAAGGTCACAAGGCTACATAATTTTCTTGAAGTTAGTCATGATCAGAGATTGAAAGCACTCCTGAAAGCTTGCTGGGGAGCTCTCAGACTCCTGGGAAAATTGCTTGTGCAGATGTGACATGCAGCTCTCACCCAGCCTTAAAGCAGACTCTGTTTTAAAACTTTCACCACTCATCAGCAAAGCAAATTGGTGTTAAGGCTTCTTTGTAATGTGTAGTGGTGAAGAGGGATGTTCCCTGGGCTTCAGTGTGTTTCAGCCGAGTTTGGTGCAGGCTGATGGATGCAGCAGTTGGATTAATCCATATGCAGTTGGCTTTAGGGTACAGGCTACAGACTCCATGGGTTTGGAGGGAAGGGGAGCAGGGGTGGGTAAGTCCTGATCCACGCTGTTCCAACCTTACAGAGCAAGAACAAGACATTTCCCTAAGCAAGAGGAAGGCTGAAATATTGAGGTTTAAGAGGAGGATGGTGTAGTGCTTGTTTATTTATTTATTTATTTCAACAATTTTTTTTTGCTTTGGTGGTGATCAAATATGTGAAAGGATTTAGCTCACCATTTCCTCTTGGAAGCTGTGCTATCCATACTGTGCATGGTTTTATGTCTATACTGTTTTATTTCTTCTTCTGGTTTTCTGTTTGTGTTTTTGTTTTAGAATTGCCATGAGCTGGAGAAGATGGACTTGGAAGAGTGTGTTTTGGTGAGATTTAAAATGAAAAGGAAAATTGAATGCCCAGTGTAAGAATGCTGGACATTAGCACTTCCAGTTGTGCTTTGGGTTTTATTAACAGTGCTGTGTTTGTGGTAGGAAATAAAAATAATCATTAGGAAATTCTATACAGGGAAGCACTTGGAGAGTAAGAGGGGATGGGATGTTTTGCAGAAATAACAGAACCTTCATCTGGTAGACAGAGAGGTGTCTTACCTGAGGGTTGACTCTCCTGCTGTCTGTTGTTTATGGCTGTTTGGTTTCTTTCCTTTCTAGATCACTGACAGCACATTGATACAACTTTCCATACATTGTCCTAAGCTGCAAGCATTGGTAAGTGTAACTCTTTGTTTGTGACCTTGAACATGTCCCCCCCAAACCACACACACAGACAACTCCAGGCTGTTCCCTAGAAAACATTCCCCGATGTACAATGATACTGTGCAAAGTATATGCAAGTTTCATAAGGACTCTAAAAACAGCACATTGCTCCTAAAATATTTACATGCACTGAGTGATTAAAAAAATGTTACCAAGTGAGTAATAACCAGAGAGTTTATATTTTATGGTTAACATCCTTCATATTTGATTGCTTACACATTTGATGAAAGTATTTAGATCCTTTATAGATACTCTCAAGTGTTCAGTGATGGTTTTTTTAGGGAGGATGACACTTCATATCAAATATTGAACAAACAAAACCACCCAGAGGAGATAATGGAATCACTCTGTAACCAGTTTTGCATGCAAGCATTTTTTCCCAAGGACTCCATTTACATAATAAGTTATGGAAGTTTTTTTTGAACTTGGCTCATGGACAGACTTGGAGAGGGTTGAGAGCCTTCAATGGGGTTCCCTGATTACTGTGTTTCAAAGAACTGTTTTCTAGGGAGTGGTGTCTTAGACCTTTTCATGTCATCAAAACCAGTTTGAGGTGACATAGATTTGTCTGTTCTTTAGCCAAGATACTCCAAAGTTACTGAATGGTCCTTGCAGTGGGAGCTCCTCTGTTTAGGGCCAGTTGTCCCATAAGTGTAGATCTGTTATGTCCTGCTTAGATCTGCGTGAGAGAACAAGTATCTGTATAATCTGTTTTTAGGTGGGATTAAAGGAAGGTTTGCTACTTCCTTAATTAAATTCTGTTATGATTAGTGTTACTCAGTGTTACTAAGGTAGCAACATGAGGAGAGATGGCTTTTAAAAAGGAGCTTGTTCACTATTTTTTATTGTTGTTGGTTTTTATTTTGGCTTACTAATAGCCCAGCCTCATTTCTGAACCCTAAGTCTTGATGTTAAAGCAAATGAGTTGTCAGAAGGTGTGGAGCCATTTGTATGGGACATGTTCTGTTCCTCTGCAGGGAACACGTTTTTGTAACCAGTTCTGGCAAGAGATCTTTGGTCCCGGTTCTGCCAGTGCTTCAGCAGAGATACTATAACAGTTTCCACGTCCTTTTTTCTGAACCTGCTCCTGTTTGCTGCCCACAGACAGGGAATTGTGGCCTTGCTGAAATGTCAGACCTTCTCTAAGGGAACCAGAAACCTTGAGGATTTTGTTGATGTGTGTCCTGTGAGTAGGAAGGATACTTACACAAGGCCAGAGTATGAGCAGCAGTGGCTGAGAATTACTGGGAAAGGAAAGACAAGACTGGGAGGTGCCAAATACACTACACAAACTAATGTTGTTGCTTCAAATATGAAATCACATGCTGTTGATGGTCCTATAAACTCTTGTGTAGCTCTGCTTTAGTGTGTGTTTAGGTGTATTTACAGTAAAACAAATATTTTGGAGTTGCAGAGATCAACTTTGAATTTGTTTTTTGATGTTTGGAGAGTCAGTAGATGGTGGAACTTGGCAGACGCACTGTTAGGCCAATTAGAGCCGACTACTAGTCTTCATCAGTATCAGAGTACTCAAAGGCTTTGTTACTTTTTGTACTTAAAAAGTAATTTGTGGTGAAAGTGTTAGAGTTGTATCTGCAGATTATTACAGAAACTGTGAAATACTCATGATACTCCTGAAGATGGGAAGACAATTGAACTCTTCCTTTAAGTTGATCACACTGTTTCTTACTCTCACAGCATGCCATGCTATGTTTGATTTATACACAGCATTCAGTATGTATGATCAAAAAAAATTACGATATCTTTCTGTTCTTAAGATTTCTAACAATTGTCTGTGTAAACTTCCACTTCATTAGCACTTCCTAGAGGGCTTATGAAGTCAGAAGAATCATGTGGTTTAGTATGAAGTATCACTTGACATATTTGGTTTACAAAGTTCTGCAAACTCAGCTGTACATCCTGTATTGTCCTTTCAGTACCAAAGACCATGTCTGAGGAGAGCTGATTTTATAAGCTGCTTTACTTCCTGGGATGGAATACTCTTAATTAGCCATCAGGCTGCTGCTGTGGCCAACACCTTCACAGGACCTGCTGTCCTTCCCTGCAGCAGCAGATCTGCTGGGCATGATGGTTAACCCTGTACCTGCTGGTTGTTCCCAGGCTGTGAAACAACCCAGATGCTCAGAGTGGGATACAGAGAGCAGGCACAGTAGAGAACGTGGCTGGGGGTGCTCAGGCTTCCTTGTGGGGCTGAAACAAAAGGTGGATGAATTGTACCGAGAGGTGGGAAAGATCACATGTCAGAGTGAGGTGATTGGCAGGAGGTGCTTTTGAACACTACAGTTTGCTTGCTCTGAGTTAAAAAGTGCTTTTGGGCTGCTGCAAGTGTTTCTTCATCAGTTGCTGTCTGAAAAGAACAACCTGGGGCAAGGAAATGCTGCTTCAGAGCCAGGCACCATGAGATGTAGATACAAGTACAGGCAGAGCACAAGGCTGAGCATAAAGCAAAGCACCGAGCCCAGGGCAAGAGGAGTAGAGTTCACAGATCCTGCACGTTTCTACTTGAGAGTGTTCACTTCACTGGTGACAGAGTGGGGTTTTTTAAACCTCCTCTGAGGAATGTGTGTTTCCTGTTGTCATCATCTGTGCTTCTCCAAAAGTCATGAATTTCCCAAAGGGGCAAAAAAAGTGCTTTCTGTGGTGCCTGAGACGCAGCAATGTTTTCCATGTTGTTGAAGTTCAAGGGATTAAAAGAATATACTGAAGAGGAGCAGATTGTTTTGGTTTATTATGCTGACTGATGCAGAAAGGTCTGCTCTTTGTATGTACAGCCTGAAGTGCTGAGTGCTCATAGCTCGGGGTTTTAAAAAAATATTTATTTAGCAAATCAGTCTAGTCAGAGTGTTCTTTATCTACGTGGACTTGCACAGGCTTGGTCCTGGTGGTAGCTGCAAAACAGTAACTCCTGACTAGATCCTCATCTATTCCTGTATGTTCTTGGTCATCCTTCAGAGTTGTGACTGGTTTCTGGCACAGTGCTGTTTGCACTTGTGTGGGACAATTGGAACAGAATTCCTGTGTGTTTAGAGAGCAAAGAGGCCTGAGGAGTTTTGCCATGACATGTGTTTTGGGACTCAACTTGTTTTGAAGCAAAGTTAAAATCAAGTACAGCCATTTGGTTAAATAAAACAGTTCCTTTTTTCACTGGTCTGATTTCAGCTGTGTACTATTTGTAACTGTTTAACTACTGGAATGAAGGAGATTGAAGAGGACTTCTGATGTCCAGAGACTGGAATAGTTTTGGGGACTGAGTGATGTTAATTGTTTGCCTCTCTGTTTCAGAGCTTATCTCACTGTGAACTGATCACTGATGATGGGATCCTTCACCTGAGCAACAGTACCTGTGGTCATGAGAGGCTGCAGGTCCTGGAGCTTGATAACTGTCTTCTCATCACTGATGTGACTCTGGAACACCTGGAGAACTGCCACAACCTGGAGAGAATTGAGCTGTATGACTGTCAGCAGGTCACACGAGCTGGAATCAAACGGATCAGAGTATGTGTTTCCTGACTGGTTCTCACGGGAATGCCAGAGCTATTGGTGCTGCTTGGGATGGTGTGAGTTCCACAGGCATCCCAAGCCAGGAAGGCTGGGAACAGTCTGGCTGGCACTCTGTTAGGTCCCCGTCTATAGGGGCTGCACAGAACTGCTCTGTATGAGCAGGAATAATTGTCAGTGTCTGGCTCATGACACTTTTGCTGTTGGAATGAGTTTGAATGAAGGTTATCTTTTGCTTTGTGTATTTTTTCAAATGCAGGCCTCTCTGTTTCTAGGAATTCTTTAACTCTCCTAAAATACTCTTTAATATACAGAGCCAATAGTAGAACATCTGCATGGATATTTGAGTTAATGGGTTGTAGGGCCTCAGACCTGGATTGCAGCCCCAGCCCTTTCTCTGTACCTCACCCACTGGGTCAGGGATGCCTTGTGTGGGCACTGTTCTAGCCTTGCTGTTAAATTTCTCTGCAGCTTCCAATCCCAAATTTGTGTCCAAACACTTTTGCAATTGGAAAGCTCATCCCAGATAGTGACCAAAATTGAGGGCAGATGCCTAATTCTATTTCATGCTGCTTTCCAGGATGAGAACAGCAGGGGGACAGTGGGAGACAAGGTACAGACAAGTCCTCCTTCAGTAGCCAGGGGCCCATCCCTCTCTCTGCTGCAGTAAAACATGTGCCTCCTCTCCTGATGGAGGTGTCTGGGCTGATCAGTGCTTTGTTGGGAAACCAGTGGGAGCCCTGTGCAAGTTGAGTGCCCAGACATGAGTGTGCCTTAGCTGGATGGGACACGAGGAATTACGTGTCAGGAGGAGACAGCTTGGCTACTATCCAGCGTGTAGATGCTTTCTTTTTAGCTATCCAACCTTCACGAGAGAGTGTTTGTTGGCAGCAGTTGAGGGGCACTGCTTCTCTCTACTTTTCTCCTTCTAGTTACGTTTCTTTCTCTCCCATTATAATGCAGCCTTTTCACCCACAGGCTCATCTACCTCACGTGAAAGTTCATGCTTACTTTGCTCCAGTAACTCCCCCTCCTTCGGTCGGAGGGAGCGGACAGCACCTCTGCAGATGCTGCGTTATTCTCTGACACCAAGTGCAACCACACAGAAAACGTTGTTGAAGAATGGGACTGCAAGTCAGCGGAAGGAGGCGGTTTTGTGACAGTCCTGATGGTGGTGTTTGGTCATCCTGTTTTGTGACAAGAAAACTGTTTTGTTTTCTTTTTTTTCCAGGTAAAAGTCTTAACGTAATGTGCAGCTGTGGATTAAGTTGGTGATGCTTTGGTTTGTATTAGTAACTCCTTCCTTCTGTTGGCATGAGAACTGCAGTACCGTGTAAAACGTGTGGGCATTGCAGCATAGCAGGGACCTGGTGAAAGGTCACCAAACTTGGAAGTTAATTTGCATTTGTAAGCGCTACTCGGTGTGAAGTTCTAACTTAACGTGGGGCTCAAGTCCATCACGCCAAGGAACTGAACCTGCTGTTCTGTAATATACACAACAGATCAAATATCAGGTTTTAAGGACAAATCAGCTTTAGCAGATGTTGACCAAAAAAATGCAAAGTAATCATAAGCTCTTACAGTGAAACAGCAGCTTATTCTTTTTCATGATTCAGCTTCATATTTAATTACATAATGGGACATAATAGGTAATGTCAAAAGGTAAGATAGTACCTCAAGATAACTATATAAATAGAAATACTTCCCAAGTTTTGGACTTGGCTCAGTTGAACTATGCTCGTACAAAGCTTGCTCGTCACTGACGCACGTTTATACCCGGCCTTGAAAGGGGTAAGAAATCCACTGTGGTAGAGCTCGTGCACTCTACTGTAACTGGCTGCCACAATCATTCATGGTGCTCACTGTAATGCCATTCCTGTGTGTCCTCAGTTACCTCTGTGGTTCGTAAGGAAAGGATGCAGCGGGTGAGGAAGAGGGGTGTGTTATACGTGCTGTCCCACGGATGGACAATGGGAACCGGGTTCAGCTGCAGGAAATACAATGCAGCAGGAGCTCAAGCTGTTTGTCCCACCTGTTTTAGGGACAAGCACATGGGCAAATCACTCTGTAGGCAGCAGCTGAACCAAACCAGACCTGTGGTTTGCAAAGGCAGAAAGCGCAGCTCCTCAGTTTGGGTTGAGAAGCTCTCAATGTCTGAAAGATGATAATGATAAAATCTATATATTGACTCTTAAGGCCATGCTTTCATCCTTAGTTTTTCAGTGCTAGATGATTAGGTCAACTTTTTTATATTAAGAAAATTAATTATCTGAGAGAAACTACTTGACAGTTCAGAGAGTTTTTTTGTGTAAGTTTGATTGTGTGTGTGTGTTTTAAGAGTTCAGGGCCTCTGTTTACTGAAAACTAAAAAGCAGTTGCAAAAGCTGCTACTGGACAGAAATGCAATTCCCTCCACCCCCCACCAAATTTTAAGCTACTTCTAAAAAAGGTGAGTGTGACAGGAGAATTCTGTGGACAGCACTGGCTGGGCTGTGTTCATGATTCACACAAGACAGGGACAGTAAATTAAGACCTGAACTTTAAGGTTTAGTGACAGCTTAGAGTGCAGTACTTGGATGTCTTTACTACTCCAAAGGAAGCCAATCAGGGCTGCTTTTGCACAGTAGTGAGTGCTGTTACAATCATCCCTAGAGTTCCATGACAACACTGCTATTGTAATAAGAGAGTTTTAAACAGATTTTATTCTCAGCTGTACCAGGAAAGTCATTGGTACCAATGTCAAGATGTGTTGCCTTTTGTTGGCTCATTTTTTTCTAAGAACATAATGAACCTTGTAAGTCTGTTGCATTAAAGGTGTACAAAAACAAATTGAACCTACTCTGATATAGGACACGTAAATAAACAACCAGCTGATGTCAAACTTGAATTTGTTGCAATTATTTCAGATCTACCCAAAATCATTACTGGAAGATCCACGTGAATGCACTGGGTGCAGGACACACTATGGAGCTGGTTCACTTCCCTGCCTTCCCTTTCCCTGCCATCAGTGCTGGGGCAGCTCTTGCAAATAACCTGATCTTAATGGACATACCTGTAATGTGTGTGTGGGGAAAAAAGTAAACAAAAAGAAAAGCACATTTACAAAATTATTGAAAAACATTTATTATACTTAAATTGAAATGTGTACATCTTATTAAAAAACAAAAGCAATTTGCTGGTGCCATAATTTAATTCCAATTTCAAGTGAGCTGGACAAACTACTGTACAACTTTCAAGATTTTTTTTTTAAAATTAGGTATTTGGATACTTTCCAATCAAGGATTTTCCCACTTTTATAAAAACCATTTGGATTTGAATGTGGTGTGAGCTAAAAAGACACGAGTGTCAGTTCAAGAAAATACTAGGACCAAACAATACCCAAAGATGAACAACTTATAGGCAAAAATGTTTAAGTACATAAAATTTTACTTTCAGTGCAGAAAAAAACCCCAAAAATAGGAAAAAAACCCTCTAGGTTTGATGAATTTAATTTTTCAAAATGCTACAGCTTTCAGAAGCTTTTCTGCTAAGCACTTGAGCCAGTTATGAAAGGGGAAATGAAAAAAATCAAAGTTGCTTTTGTACATGCTGTAGTAGTTGTTTACATGGAACACCTCAGCATAAAAAGCAAACTATTCCCAAGCTTTTAGCCAGAGAGCAAGGTGGAACCTTCCAAAGGCACAAAATTACAGTTCTGAAACTGTACCAATACCTTTGGAAATATTCCCCTCTAAGTACCTAACCAGTTGAAACTTAATGTTACCCTAGGAAATGCTGTGGCATGACTTTACAAGAAATACCCAAAATACCAAAAAAGCACACTGCCTGTTTCAGAGAGAAGTGAGTATTTGGTCATGTGGAAGAGGCACTGCAGCAGGTACAGCGTGGACTGCAGGGGGGAGAAAGAGCAACAAAAAAGGTAAGAAGATACTTGTCCGTAACAGCCCCCCCAGCAGGGCAGCACCTGCTGGGAAGGAGACTTACAGGGTGTGCATTTAGTGTTTCTTAAGCTATTTATTTGATGTTGCTGAAAGCTCCGACAGCCCTGTGGTGCCAGTGGGTCACTTTCCCTCATCAGCACAACCCCACCAAGTCAGAAAGCCCCACCTCTCACTACTGTATTTTCAAACCCCACAAGTTCACAAGCAAAGAGTTAAACTCAGCAGTGCTCCGCAGAGAACCTACGAAACTAAACATAAAGGATGCATAGGCAAGTCTTTTCCATTAAATTCATTAAAGCAAAACACAATTACTTGGTACCCCATAGGATTTATATTAATCCCTCCAATAAGGTACTATTGATAATGCAGTTTGCTGCATGCATATATTGCATCTGTCTAGGGCCTCTTCTAAGCCCTGTTCTGGCATTTACACTTCTTACATACACTCTTATACACAATTTACACGGGAAGCTGTTTTGACAGCTTTACTCTCAAAGACCTGACGACCTGATCACTATCACCTTAACTACTCATCTCCACACAGATTAGCATGTGCTCTGCTAACACCAAAAGAGAAAACCAGCGTAAGGTACAAGCACGTAATAGACAAACTGGCACAGAAAGGTAAATGCCCCAAAATAAGTTTACATTCATCTCCAACTGGATACAGAGAATAGAAAAGCCCCAGTGCTTCACTTCTATAAACTGTACCTACTGGCCATAATTTGCCTTATTTCAGTGAAGGGCAAGCACCTTTGCTTACTTGTCTTCCATGCCTGTACATAAGCTGTCATGGCATTACACCTCTCATGAGGACACTTAGCTATGGCAGTGATAAGGAAGTTCACCTATCAAACAGCTCATTAGAAAGGTCATTTTGTGTTTTCAATATGAAACATCTTATACAGTGAAGTTAAATCCTAAGGTTTTGGATGATCTTCATAATCTTTAGGCAGGACTTCATTCTGCATTGGGAGTATCAGTCTTGCAATTGTGTGATGTCACTTCAGAATTATATGGAAGCCTTCACCATTTTCAGCTGAGAAAGAACAGAGTGTTAAACAGATTTACAAAAATAGGAGCCAATGCACCAAAACTCTGAAGTATGGACTTGGCTTTGAAAATACAGCTCATCTACAGCAAAAACACAGCTCTTAAAAATTCCCTACTTGTGTTAAACAAAAATGTTACAATTAATAATTTTAAGTGGATTGTCAAAGATGGGACAGTTTCTGTAAGTAAAGTCTGTACAGGATCAGACTTGTCCACTGATTATTGCCATTTGCTGGGACCTTTCACTGGAAATAAACTGGACTGCTAAGGAAGTGTGGGATTCTGCAACAACCCACTGAAGATGGTTATTGGCTGGCAGTGAAGAACAGAATGTTGTGCTCTGTTCCCATGGCTCAGTTAACATTCAGTCTCTGAAATTCAGAGGTACTTCTGCCAAGATTTCAAAACATTTTGAAACGTCACCATTCTCAACAATTACCAGCAGCAACCACTGTCCAGTGATGGTGTCTGAACTTTGTATGAGGTTTGTCACTGAATCTGCACTGGCTCTGAACCAAAAGCCTGGAGATGCTACAGAGAGGCTGAAAGCTCTGGATAGGAGACAAAGAACTCAGGGCTATTTTCTCTTGGTGGAACAAGACAACGAAGTTTTAGACTGTCAGAAAAGACCACATACCTTTTATTGTGGTGAATAAGAAACAACTCTCATCTTGAAAGTTTTGAACCATCTGCAAAAAAAGTTTCAAAACCCTCCTGAGTATGACCAATGCAAAAAAAGCAACACCAGATCAGGTATTAAACACAGACTTTTTATAAGCAATTGCCTATTTTTTGTTTTATTCAGCAAGTGACAAACACACACCAAATTAAAATCCATTACTGTCAAAATACTGCTTGTGATTCTGTAACCAGTTGGGAGCCTGTTAGTGCTGGCTGTGGGTTTGGAACTCTAAGTCTGGGTAGCAGACACTTCAATAAGCCAAGTTCAACAGTATTTCAATACCCTCTGCTGCCTTTGGGCATAATTAAAATAAATAAATACTAATTACTGCAGCATCTATAGAGATGAACTATATAGAACTTACAGACCTTATAGGCCTCTCTCCTCCAAGTTTCAATTTAGTCAGGTAGAGTAACATTTAAAGGAGCCTTCTGCTCACTTTAATGTAAAAGAAAATACACCCCAAATGTCAAAAACCACCAAGGTTGCATTATCAAAAAAGAAAAAAACAGTAATAAATAAGCAAGTATAAGAAAACCATCCACTCTAATTCATGAATAAAATGCCAGGAAAAGAGAATTTCCATTACCTGATCACTAACAAGGATGTGGATGCCTGTGGGACCCTGTCTGTAAACCTGGTTGATCTGGTGCAAAGGAATATTAAAAGCCAGAGCAAGCTTGCGTGTGACTTCTGAGGCTGCCATCTCCTCCAAGTAGATTGCATGATAAACTGCAAGAAAAAAATCATAAGTAACATAAGCACAAGTAACTGTATGAATGAAATCTGAATTTGTTTACACACAGGCTTTAAAAAAATTTAAAAGGTCGTAACTTTCAGTTCACTCTCATCTTGTTCTCACTAAGAAGAATGGATTGCCCTGATCTTTTGTTTCAAGCAAAAGTCAAAGGCACAACTCTGACAATGGGGAGGGTTCTGTTTGTGCTGAGATTGAAGGCAACTTCCACATTGTTTTCTGTGTCCTGCACAAAAAGGCACAGTCATGTCCAACAGATTTAAATGGATCTTTAGAGAGTCACCTAAAGATGGGTTTGGAAGTAGTTTGGGGCAGTCTCAAAAGAATCAGGTACTCCCTACATCCAACTTACATGTCTGTGCTGTGGCTTTGAACAGGGATGTTGATTTTGGACTTTTGGTGAAGAAAGCCTTTTGCAACTGTCTGCATCAACTTCCTACAGATCACCTCAGAGCTGAGGGGTGGCAAGGGAAATACAGCACAGCAAACAAACAGAACAGTAAGACAAAGCAGCTATTCAGTTTGAGGCTGTATTTACAGTTCTGCAGCTTTATTAAATAGTGTTGGAAGCACTGGGCAGCTCCATGTTTGCACATTCTTCTGTCCCAATCCAAAGACTGAAGATATCCAGAGGGAAAATAACATGTTTGACAGTGACAGTATCCTATTTACAGATCCTCCTCCACCTCAATTCTTGCATGGAAAATACACAAGGCATTATTGCAGCAGCAGCCTGTTCAGATTCCAGCTGGGGAAGAGAGGCCTCTTCTCTCAAAGCAAGAGCAAGAAAATAATTTCAGAGAGCTCCATTCTTCTAACTGTAGCATTGACATAAATTTTCTGTGTTGAAACAGCAGTGTGTCAGGAAAATAATACTAAAATCAGGAGCCTGTACAGTGTTTGGCTGCTTTTCCTTCTCCAGGCTCTACAGTTTTGGTTCAGCTGCACAGAAATGACAGCAAATCCTCACAAAAAATGGGAAAGAACTTCAGTGTCCTACTTGCACCCAGCTTTTACATTTAATTGGTTGATACCTTGTCTGTAACAACAGGCACAGCTACTTTGAGAACTCCTTCAGTAATTGCCAAGTAACTAGTTAGTCTAATCAACAGACTGAAAAAACCCAACCAATGATTTAACCTTGACAGGTTTTAGGTTCTGTTCCCCCTGTGCAGTGTGAAAGCAGCAATACTGCTGTGAACACACCAGGAACAGAAGTTCAGCCTCTCCACTGTTCTTTGCTCCTCCCCACCACGTTGTTTCAGGCTCTGAGGACACAGACTGGGTGAGGCTGCCCCGCACGTACCGTATATTGCACCGTTGCTGCTGTCGCCATTGCCCGTGTCCTGCCGTTCCAGCTGGATGCTCCTCAGTGGCTCCTGACACACATAGATGGTTAAACGGGGCCTCACAGACCTGCAGTTCAAGGGAATCACAGTCAGAGACCAGGCTGCATGCCCTGGATGTGCCACACCTGGAGAGTTGTTATGCTGACGGTACCCTCGACATGCCTTTCTTTCACTGACCCAAAAACCCTCAATTAATACAAAGGTAAGTGGTCCCTCACGTGCTATTGCATTTAAACAATGTTTCAAGCAATCCAGAGTTCATAGGATGCTGCTAGTTGGAACCCTGGAACGGAACTACTGAGCAACAATGACAGTTGTTCTACAAGGCCAACAGTAACAAGTGCCTGTTTCAGACAGCCAGACCCACCACCTGCGATGCTCCGTAATGTCTGCAGCCTCAAAGAGTCTCAGGTTGTTCTTAACTCCCCTGAATAACAGGTTTTGTCTTGGCACCAAGTCCATCCCTGTCAGGAAGTGGGCAGGGCCCAAGAGCATCAGTGCCAGCCCCCTGTGCCTGCGCTGGGCCTGCCCTGCAGGTACCCAGGAGGGGATTTCAAACGTATTGCTGGCAATTCCTGAGGCAGCTCACATAGACATCAAGGCCCATCCTGGCACTTCTCCAATCTCCCAATTCCAGGGTCCCCCATCTGTAGGAAACGGCAGAACACCCACCCAGGCTCAGTCAGCATCTTACCTGGATTTCAGTGCATTATAGAGCCGAATTCCATCGGCTGGACCACAGATTTGTACCAGGTCTTCTCTTGTCAGCTTTAATAAATCAGCACCTGGAGAAACGCAGGAGGATTTAAATAAGATTATTCCAGCCCATCAATACTTTTAAAAATAAAGTGCATGTTTATTTTAACCAAGGATAAACTTCACCAAGATACAAATGGAATCCAGCAAACAGGAATCAGTAAATTCAGAACAGGCACCAGTGAGTGCTCAGTAACATCAACCTGTTTTCCAAAGGTGCTTCGTTACACTTTATGGCATTCACATCTTAAACAGTACAAGTCTGCAAGGCACACAATTTCTGTGCAAACAGGTGACTTGTTCTACAGACAAACCGTGGGTTTTGCTGGCACCCAGGTTAGTGTGTTTGGAACACATGCAAAATGCAGAGCAAAAGCATTCCATGGTTTCTCACTCAGTGAATTATCCCAGGCACTCAACTCACTCATCACCTCCTCTGTGCACTTAAGGCACAGCAATGCACTCATGGACACAAATGCTGGTAAGGGCTGGAATAACTAAAACAATGTGGACAAATCAGTGCAGCAGCAACCTGGGGCGAGTCCAGGCTGGGGGACACTTCCACCCAAATCAGCTTGGGTGTGGTTTTCTTTTTCCTTTCCTTTTTTTAAACTATGCTGGGAACAAATGATCTGTGAGAACAACTGCTGCCCTGAAGATTTACTTTAGAAAAGGAAGCCTGAATCAAGATACTAAGCAGATCTAAGCATAGCATGGGAAGAAAGATCCTTTTGAGAAGCAGCTGGGTGTCAACAAAGGAAACAACAATCTGAAAAAGGAATCACTGTAATAACAGGTGAGTGGGAAAACAGGAAAAAAATATAATCTTTATTCGCAAAAATACTCCACAGACTATCCAGGAATGCACAAGTAAAAGCAAAAATAATTTCGCATGGCCCTTAAATACTGTAATAAAAAACCCCTACACCTGAAGTAGTATAATAGAAGTCACATACATCATATCTCTTGCTTTAAAGAAAAACCACCCAGCTACTATTTGAATTTATAACAGTAATAATGAAAAGGAAGAAAACTTTTCCAAGAGTCTTTGGCACAAATTTGGTTCTGAAGTTTGCTGAGAAAGCTTAGCAACCCTAATACAAGAAGCAGATCAAAACCTAACCAGTGTCAGAAGAATAAAGCTCCCCTTGACTGAGGAAGAGGCCTGGTACAAAGGGAACCCTGGATGAAGCAGGGGCTGAGCCATGAGCCAGAGCTGGCACCATTCATCGTATTCTCCCCACCATGTGCCACCAAAGAAAACTGGAAAGCAATTTTAGTTACAGTGTGTACTGTGTCACCCCACCCTCTGCTTCTTTAACCTTCCATGTAATTGTGCAAACAGCAAAACAGCCCCACATGGTGCAGCTACCGCCATGTCGTGTGCCCAGACATACCATGCAAACTGCTGCCATTTGTCACAGAATGGATCGGGTTGGAAAAGACCTCCGAGATCATCAAGTCCAACCCTTGGGCCAACTCCAGTCCCTTTACCAGATCATGGCACTCAGGGCCACGGCCAAGCTCACTTGAAAAACCTCCAAGGATGGGGAATCCACCCCCTCTCTGGGCAGCCCATTCCAATCCCTGATTACTCCCTCTGCAAAGAAGTTTTTTCTGCTCTCCAACTTCAGTTTCCCCTGGCAGAGCTTGAGCCCGTGCCCCCTTGTCCTATTGCTGAGTGCCTGGGAGAAGAGACCAACCCCCACCTGGCCAGAACTTCCCTTCAGGTAGTTCCAGACAGTGCTGAGGTCACCTCTGAGCCTCCTCTTCTCCAGGCTAAACACCCCCAGCTCCCTCAGCCTCTCCCCATAGGCCTTGTGCTCCACTCCCTTCTCCAGCCTTGTTGCTCTTCTCTGGCCCCGCTCCAGCCCCTCAATCTCTTTCCTGCACTGAGGGGCCCAGAACTGAACACAACACTCAAGGTGCGGCCTCACCAACGCAGAGCACAAATAACGAATTAGAGAACACATATGTACAGCACATTGTTCTTAGAGAATTATTTGCCCACACAGAACTTGCTCAGTAACACCAAGAAAGAAAAAAGGAAACTAGAGATACCTGAGAAATTTGAAAAAAGCCTCGTATAGGTAGAGAACCTATTCTTGAGCAACCATTGCTGAGTCTCCTGGATTGTGGCTGAAGGATGAAGCTGCTGTAAAAACAAGATGGGATATGGTAATTTGGATACTAAAAAAACCAAACCCAAACCCAACAAACTCCAAACCATTAAAAAATTTCTCTCAGTTAAACACTTCCTCAGCACCTATTTATATCAGGTATAAATCAAATGTTCTGACAAATATAGCCCTGATCAGTATCAGAAAGCAACACTCACATCTCCTGACCCTTGAGAGGTTCCATCTCCTTGATGATTTGGGGAGGAAGAATTGCTATGGATTAAAAAAACAACAAAAAAAGTATTACTAGAATTTAAGAAACCAAAATATTTAAGCATTGTTGAAAAGTAACTTGAAATTCCCCAAACAGTAAATATCACAATAGACAGACAAATAAACCACCACATAGACTGAAACTTCTAAAACTCAAGAGAAAGATCACCCCACTTCAATAAGGAAGTGATCTGGTTCCTATTTTCTATATCTTTATCAACTGGAGAAGCAGCTTTACCCACACTGGAGGGAGGTCACACAGCCACTCCACTGTCTAAATGGGTGACTGAGAAAGAATTAGTAAAACACATGGCAGACAAAAAACAGACAATACCCCTGTAAATAATTTTTGGATCAAATGCAAGTTTGGTTATAGTAGTTTAGTTAACAACTCAATATAAAATGTTGTTACCAATGCAATTTTTGTTGAAATGCTTGTGAAGACAATTGTTGGGGATTTTTCCGGCAAATTATATGAACTGTGTATGAGGAGAATGAATTGTTCTCAATGAAAAAAGCTAGAAATGGTTTACATGGATGAGGACTAAATTAGAATATTCAAAGGTAAAGCACTTGTTACATGACAAAGGACAAGAAGTTGTTTTCAAAAATGTACATGAAGAAAGAAGAATGGTGAAGCAGAAGTGAGGACCTTGTAACTGCACTAAATGATACAAGTGTTGTACTACAACATGAATATACAGGTCAAAACAATCTCTCCATTTCCTGTGGAACCAGAACACAGCTGCATTTACTCAGAAAACACTTTTGAATAAGCCAGATTTTAAAACATTATCTTTAATGGAGGTACAGAGTAGACACCCACCTGTCTGGGACACTGTTGTAGGTGTTATGCTGAGCAGAGGTGAAAGTTGGAGCAGGAGTCGGACTGTTGTTTACAAACGTTGTCGGAGTGTCGGGCCATGGTGAGCACTGAAGATAAAGAATTAAGACTTCAGTTTCTCTTGACAATACATTTTTTTACTCTGATGCAAACTGCTTTCATTTAAAGCCAGGGTTTTATCCACAGAGTATTCTGACTTGCAACTCCACATAAAGAATCCCTCTATCCCACACATTACATGCAGATATTCCAGGTAAAAATCAGTTCTGTTTTATCTTGTTCTTTCACGAAGACTCCTAGTTATACTCCCTTCTGTTTAAAAAATGAAGGTATTATTCATGAAGCTCACAAAAGACCTGTACAGGTTATTCAGTTTAACACAAAACCAATCAAGCCCCAGCCATCTGCTGGGAGAAAACTTCCTTCATCCTGCAGGGGATGAGAGGGCTGTTCAAACTGCAGGTATCATGACATGACAATGGGTGTTCAGTAACAGCTGAGTGAGGCTGTGAAGCCACATTGCACCTTGTGGATAAACAGAATGTACCTGCCCTGACAGCAACTAAACACAAACAGGATTTTCAGCAGAAATTTTGTTAAGTTAAAATTTTTTATTATTACTGCAGGACTAAAACACGTTTACTTACATGGCCTGATTTCTCTGAACTGCTTGGTACACTGGAATTGTTTCACACAAACTTAGTCACCACAACTATATGATGTGCCAGCTGTCCAATTTTGCGTATTTTTTGTTTGGTTTGGGTATTTTTTAAATCATCATGATTAAGCCCTTCAAACTAAGGGTACCTTTCAGTGCTTCCTATAGTATTGAAAATCCAGTACTTTAAAGGAAAACAAAAACCAGGTTTGGGTATGTTCAAAGACATGATTCAAACACAAGTGGCCCAAGATGAGGTAAGCTAAACCACGCCTCTTAAAACAACAAAGATTTCTGATAATACTTATCATGCACCAGCTAAATACCCTGAAAGGAATTTCCAGAGTTAGATCATAGACTTATAGGGGGCAGGAGGAGGAAGGAGAACAAGTACAACCTAACATGAATGCAAACTTGTTTCAAGAACTTTGTGTTGAAAGACCCTTCTGCCATCCAGGGGAAACATTAAAGGAGTGCAACACCAGCTGCCACCTTCTGTAAGAGAGGCAGCAACATTTCTGTGCTGGACTCCAGTCTTCACTTGTCAGAGTAAGATGGTCAGTTCCCCAGCACGGTGCACACAACTAAAAGAAATTAGCCTTGCATACAAATAGCTTAAAAATTAAGAACATTCCTTATCTGCCCGAGATTTCACAGAATCACACAATCAGTTGGGTTGGAAGAGACCTCCGAGATCATCAAGTCCAACCCTTAATCCAACCCCACTGTGATTACCAGATCATGGCACTCAGTGCCACGTCCAGTCTCACCTTTAAAACCTCCAGGGTCAGAGAATCCACCCCCTCCCTGGGCAAGCCGTTCCAATGCCTGAGGACTCTCTCTGGAAAGAACTTGAGTCCAAACAGCATTTCTGACAGCCACAGTGTACAGTCTTTGGTTATGTCATCAAAGCCACCCATCAGCCCACAAACAAGTGTCCCCACAAAGCACCCTCCTCTATAACCTTGTAGGATGACACATTCTTCTTCCTATTCTGTGTATCCCCATCTGTTCTCTTCTCAAGCTCATTTTAATGTTAAAGACATTGGATAACAACAGGTATTTAGTTACAGGAGCCCTTCATTCCCTAATTATGTGGTCCAAATAATTCATAAAACATTCATAATTTTAAAATGAAAGCTCAGTGTAATAATGTTAACTTTGTTCTTCTGAAATATTTTGAAAGCACAATGAATGATCTTTAATTTTCTGACATTCTCTCGATAAATTTTAACCCTTAGCCACCATTCTCTTACAAGATTCTGTTCACCAGAGACTTCAATTCAGGGTCAGCAAAGAATGCACTGGTGCCAGAGAACACCTCCCACGCCAGTTCGTGTTTCTATCCTTCAAACCCAGCTGAAGTTCTTCACAACAAAACTCAGGGTTTATATCCAGGAAGAAGCAAATCTGAAGTATTTAGAGAAACAGAATCCCCAGTACAGCCAGTAGCATTTCTTATCACAAGAATACATTTTCCCACCCTCTTTCCTCTTCTAACAAAGACATCACTGAGGCGGATTCAGCTGGTTAAAAAGCAGCAAAAAAGGTTGTAGTAAGTGTAGTACTACTGGCAGCATGACTACTGGCTCCATATAAGTTTTAAGGAAAAAAGAGTCTCTTCTGTGCGGTGTGGAGGGAAAGGGAGAAGGGTTTCCCTGCTGTCCCCTTTGTTCCATGGGGGCAGAGAAGGGAGGGAAAAACAAGAATTCCCGGGAAGGCAGAGAGTCATCTTTTATTCAAAACGTCCACAGGTATTAACTGACCTCTGGGGGTGGTCCCCTGGTCTGGCTGGATTGGGTGAAAACTGAGGGAGAGGCAGGGTTAAGGGTCTCTTAACCAATGGACTCAGGACAGGGGCAGGGCTGGCTGGGGCCCCGGCACTGCCCCCTCCCAGCCACGAGGGATAACAGAACACAATGAAGAGAAGGGCCAAGGAGCCCTCAGCAGAGCCCCTGGGTGGGGACGAGCACTGTCCAATAGCCGGCCCATCAACAGAACAAAAGGCCTCTGGGCAACACAAACAGACCTGGCAGGGTGTGGACAACGACCCACCACAACTGAAAGGCAGGCAGGGTAACAGAACCAGAAACTGCTTTTTAAAACTTCAACTGAGACTCTGAGTTTTTTAAGGTGTTTGTCCAGTGCTGGTTTTGGAACTCATTTCAGCATCTTCCTACAACGCCACTCTCCTCTCTTCTGCCTTACAGGTTGTGGAGGGGAAAACGAGTATTTGGACACTGAGATTCTTGTTCCTTGAACCCTTCAGAATTAATTAAGTCTTCCAGCAATTAACCAGAGCTGAGCTAATGATGCTTTCAGAATCACTCCCATGGCACACCTGTCTTGCACAGGTTCAGAAACAGGGTTAGACAAATGCCTGGGCACCAAACCCATTAACACTGAAAGACCAAGCAGAGATGTGCTTTCTAACATCCTGCATGCTGTGATGATTGTGGGTCCTGGGGGGGTTTCCAAGGGGAACGGGTCACAGAAAGTGGCAGGGCTTCCCTGAAACAGCCCCTGCCACTGTCAGGCACAGGACACTGCACTGCACAGACTCGTGCTCTGATCAGCCACGACATTCCTCACATTCCTAAGCCAAAACTGAGTTAACCAAAGGACTTTCACAAAGCCAATGACACTAACACTGAAGTCCCTGGCCAGTGGACACAACTCAGAAGAAAAATGTCATCCTGTCACAAGGGATCATCCAACTCTGCAAAAAGCCACTGCAGAACAGAAATAGGATTGGCATTATACCTTCATCTATAAAACCCCATTAATATATACTGCTGAATTTCCAAAGATCAGGTTTCTAAGATCTCAAGACCAGCTGCCCTCCATTACCATACACTGATAGAATTCTACTGATACAACTGTACTGCAGAAACTGCCTTATTTCCAAATGTGGATTAATTCATGAGAAGGAGGAAACTATTTTGGTTTCAGATCTTTAACAGCCTTCTGCATAGGCCACAAATGAAGTTATGAAATGCTGAGCAATGGTTTTACTGAGCTAAAAAGGAAGATAAATCTTTCTAAGTACAACTTTTCAGATTCAGTACCTATTGCATCTAAGAATGTTCCTGCCTTCGTAGGAATTGCTAAATCTCAAGTCGTTCTAAGCCACTGTTTATTGTCCTTTCCCTTCTTACTTCCAGTCTGCTGGAAGCTGCCCAAATTCATGCTTTACATGAGAGTTAAATGAACTTTGGAAAAGAACTCCATACTATATTCAAATGTCAGATAAACATGAAATGAAATACAGTAAGTCTAATTTGTTCTTCAAGCTGGACTTACTATACTTGGGCACAGCATCATCTTCAAGGAACAAAGCATCCATTCTCTTATACATGGTACACAGATTTTTCAGCAAGCCTATAAAACCCAGGGAGTTTGCCCCAAACCTTTGTGGCAGAAGCAAAAAACTTCTGCATGTACAGATTTAACTGCTGAGTGCAGAAGTGAAGAAGTTACTCCCAAATGTGAAGTTACCCACGTTACAGACCATCCTGAATGCTGATACTGCTGTACTAAGTAGAGATGTAAGGAGAAAGAAATTGTATAAACAGTGCTCATGTTCATAGAATCACAGAATCACAGAATGGATTGGGTTGGAAAAGACCTCCGAGATCATCAAGTCCAATCCTTGGTCCAACTCCAGTCCCTTTACCAGATCATGGCACTCAGTGCCACGGCCAAGCTCAGGTTAAAAATCTCCAGGGATGGGGAATCCACCCCCTCTCTGGGCAGCCCATTCCAATGCCTGATTACTCAGGCTACACTGGTTTTGTTCCAGCTCTACTTTCTGATTCCTACAGCCTCTGGAACATTTTTATATTTTAAATTTAAGTCATTTACAGAAAATATTTAACTTCTGCACCAATCCTTCATGTCCAAAACTTAATGTTCCAATTCCTTTTAAGGCCTACACCAGAAAGTCTTCCATGTGCTCAATAACCATCTCTATCTGCAAAAACGACCATTTGGTCAAGTTTAATCAAACTGTAGTTTATAAATTTTAGCTTGTGGTATATACTGTACACCAACATAAAAATCAACCACAACAGCACAGACAGAAGTGCAGACACCCAGCACTACCCAAATTTGGCAGCTTTTCCAAATTCAAAGCAGGGGAAAGAAAGAATCTGGTGGGGTTTTTTAACTCCTCTTCCTCACATAAGCCCTACCTTCTATATACTAGGAGAGAGGAAAAACAGCCTCTGAAGGAAGGTTATCTGTACATAAACATCCACTCTGAGGTCCAGAAAGCACTGCTAAGTTTGTAGCCTTTTACATCCTACAAATTCAATGCTCCATAGCATGAAAAAGTCTTAGCAAGCAGCTTACTGTGTGTCTGTTGGAAATAACAGTGAGACAAACACTGCAGAAACTGCAGTGAATGCACTGAATTTTGATACATCAGATGAATTAAGAGAATTCATCACCATCATGGCCAGGCTTGATGAACAAAGAGTTGGGATTAAGAGAATAGAAAAGCACACCTAGATGGTATCTTATGGAAATGAGAGATAAGGAAAAGATGGGTTATGCTAATTAGGAAAAAACCCTCTAGTTCTTAGGAAAGTGTAGGGGAAGAGCAGAATGACCATTCAGAAACGAAACTTAGCTGAACTCCTTGCATTGCATTAGAATCCCCCATGAATTAAACTGGAAAGAAAATAGATTCAAAGTTTTCTGAAAGAAGCACAGTAAGAACCTGATCTGTGCAAATCTGACTGTGACTGAGCTGGAAGGAATCGCTTGTGGGGGACAGCAGAGAAACAAAAATAGAAATATCTAACAAACAGAACAGCAGAACGTTGGAGAGGCAAAATAAAAAAGCCAACATACAAAATGAGATGCAAAAAGCAAGGGAAGAGAAAGACAGCCTATAAAATAGGTTAGGTGTAGGAGGAAGATAAGAATACACAGCTTTAAAGAGGAGGAGAACTACAGACTGTATCCTTATTAATTTCCAGAATTCAAGAAAAGGTAACAGGGAACTATTTCTGGGCATCCAGGAAGCAGCACTGGGTAAGGAACAGCCAGCACAGCACTAAGAGAAATGCACTGCAAACAACACTGTTCTTCTGCAATGGAGCTGCAGTTCCTGGGACACGGGAGGTTAAAACATCCATCTTATATGAACACATGATATTTAAAACAGTGTCAATTCTCAGATGTACAGAAACAGGTCTTCACTTTCTGTGTCCAAGCCCCTCTGTGACACTGCACTGCACATACAGAATGCTGGATCTACACTGTGAGGGAATTCTGGTCACAGCCAAAGCTTCCAATGGCCAGGTTTAGGGAGACGGATTTGCCAGGACAGAACTGCTCTAAGCAGAAACATCAGAAACATGTATCATCCCTGTCCATACTCAGAGAGCCACCAAGAGCAAGCCTGTCTGGTGACAAGAGAAAAAAGGCTGATGAGTTGGCCTTCAAGATGTAAGTCAGACATTCATTTTCTCAATCAAGCAAACAAGTTTTACATTCAACTTCTATACCTAAACCCAGCATTTAGTGACTGTGTAGCAATTATCAAGGTATCACTATGAATATAGCAAAAACAGTGTTTTCTGGTATTTTTATGGGCTTGGCTAGTTATGCTGCTGATGATAACAATCATTGTAATGATGGGAAAACCACGTGTTAAATCTCCAAACAATACCAAGTCAGCAAGGCTGAAAGGATTTCATCCTACATGGATAAAATTCCAAATGGTCTGAACAAACAGACCAAATTATCTCAAGACATTTTATCAAAGGAAAATGCAGAACATGAAAAGTCAGGTGCACAATTAAGGGAACTGGAAAGCTGTGCAGAGCTGTTATTCAAAATAGCCTGTGGGTCATTATCTTTTATATGCTTTGAGAAAGGCATTAGAAGTCCAGTCCTGTCCTATCTTAGCTTTTCTTCTATACAATTAAGGTAATGCTTCCATTCATAGAAGCTTAGTATTTCAAGAGATGGTTAAGAAAAGGTTAGACAATCTCCAGGTATCATTTAGCTACAGTGTGTTCCATTCTGCACAATGGATTTGTCTTATTTTAAAATACCTTTCTCTATATTCTTCCTATAAGCCACAATCATTCAATGAAATAAGAGGAGAAGAGAGCACAGGGGAAAGACAACACAGAAATACCTCCAAGGACCAGCTTCAAAAGATGCTTTATAAGGGAAAGTGATAAAATCCTCTTGGGTCCTGCCTCTCTCCCAGGGCCAGCTACAACAAATAAAAGAATGCACTGCCAAAGAATCCTAAAAGTGCACCTTAAAAGAAAGAACTAAAAAAATCCCTAAACACCACAACCCAACAGCCAAGAACAGCAGAGGAAATTTCAGACAGCTCAGTACGTGCAATTGTATTGGGGTGCAAAATGCAAACAAAACCCCCAAATCCTCCAAAGGACTCACCTGACTGATACTGCTTGTTCCCTCCCACCCACTGTCATGGCTCATAAAGAAGGGGCAGACACTGAAATGTTTTCTAACTGAATATAAAACCTTTTACATAAACTTTCACAGACCACAAATACAAACCAAGTGATGTCTGAGGGACAGGAGTCAGGCAGTCACTGCCCAAGCACTGATGGAAAGAGCTGTCAGCACAGTGGGCCTGTTCAAGGGAAGGTCAAGTAATTGTCTTCCACAGCCATTCTACTAATTGACATTCACACCTGCTGAACGAAAGCTGCAGGACTGTTTCTCTCTGGAACACATACGGCCATTCGTTTCTAGGAACAGCATTTAAGGAATCTGAAGTGCCAGCCCTGCACAGAGGTGTGTTAGGGAGGGCACAGGATGTATTTTAGCTTCCTTTTGGGGAGAACATACAATATGAAGATGAACAGACTCTTCTGAGCTGCCATACATCTGTTTGGAGCACAGTATACAGGTGGCTAAAGCAAAAAATCAGTGGCAACCATCTGCAACAGGACATGGTGCTTTAAAGATATTGATGTACATGAAAATCTCTGTTGGATGTAAGTACAAATAGGAACAAACCACTAAATTTCACTGTTCTTACTCCCACTAATTACACACATACAGGAAAGCAAAAGGCTATTTCATTTAAAGTGACATGAACTGAAAGCTCTTGACTTTTAAGTTACATAGTCCTTCTGCAACAGTTTAAGTGTTAGATTTAGGAAGGATTCCTTTGCTGAAAACAAACATGGAGTAATTGGTATACATAAAAGCGAGTAAAATTAGGACACAACAATCAGAGTATTTTGGCTTTATGTAATGGAAGTTTCTCCTATATCTAACACTGCACAAGGTATCTTGCATAATCAAAAGGTAAGCAGAAGTCCCTTACACTGCCTCGCTTTGCCAGAGAATCACCGTAGTCTGCTGGCAAAGTCCGCTTGCTGGACTTTTTCTGCTCATGTTCAACTGCATCTTCAATTATAGGCTCAAGCCTCATCTGGACAAACACCAAAGATGTGGATCAATTTCTTTTCATTATACAGTGAGGAAAGATCTAAAAGCCTTTTAAAAACTTGTGAAATATTTAGAAAACTGCATAAAACTCACTGATGTTTAAATAAAAAGAAAATGCGAAAACCTATTGAGGCTCTGGCCTTAAATTCAGAAATCTCCAAAAAGAGAGACTTTGAAGCTCAAATTTGGTAATTAAACTCTATAGAGTGCCCCCTCTTTTTTGATTTTGCTTTTCAGATGCAAGATTTTTAAATCTGTATCAGAAGTCTTGCTCGAGGGGTCAGTACAGTCAGTCAAACAGCGTTCAATCTTAGTGTGTTTTAATACAAGCACCTGTTGAATATCTAAATGCAAGTTAACTAAAAAACAGCTTAAAATTTAATGTTGATGCTCACGGGGCAAATTTGTCAAATGAAAAGCTTATCTTTGTGTAGAACTAATTCTTCCCCAGCCCTTCCAAGCCACATGCTGTATGTATCTGTGTATTTTCTCCTCAGCCAGCAGATGCAATTTTATTTTGTTACCTCTGTAAGAACTGTAGTGTCATATGAAGGCTGATACTTCTCTTTTTCATGTGCAGTTCTCTTTTCCATCTTTTCTCTGTCTGTTTTCTGCTTTCTGTCTGCTCCTTTGGGCTAAAAATGGACAGTTATGTGAACAAGAATGCAACTGGAGAGTGGTTTTATAGCTAAAATCTGAGCTCAGAAGCCAAGCAGTAACATAGAGATATCCTGCATCTCTATGAGAACTACTGGCTTAAGGATCTGTTTGCTACTCTTACCTTAAAAACTTTGATTTGACAACTGGCAGAATGCAGATGGTCTGTATATTCTCCATTTTCAGTCTGTTTAAACGTGTCAACCTGAATCCTGAAAGGAACCCCTTTCTCTCCTCCGTGTTTCCGAGGGGTAAATTCCGTGCTGATACAATGGACCTGAGAGGAAACAACGACCAAACAAAAGGACCCTCAGAAACATTCCAGGCATGAACTTCATTGCATGTTACCAACAACACACACAGTTTCTTGCAATAAATATTAGCAAAGCTACAAAAGGTCACTGACTAGAAGAGTTTTTCATCTCATGCACCCTCATCTCAGGGCATTTTCAAATATACCCAACTCCTATAAAAGCCCACAGACCTCTAAATCAGCCTCAGGTGCTACATCAGGATGAAAAACTGGGTTTGTAAGTTAGAAATACTCCTAAAGGATACCTAAGGAGAAAGTCAGTGCAGGAGAAGGAGTTATGATGAATCTCACTAGACAGTGCTCCCAATTTTTTCTGCTTCTTTATGGAACTTTATAGCCAGGTGGGGGTTGGTCTCTTCTCCCAGGCACTCAGCAATAGGACAAGGGGGCACGGGCTCAAGCTCTGCCAGGGGAAATTGAAGTTGGAGAGCAGAAAAAACTTCTTTCGAGAGAGAGTGCTCAGGCATTGGAATGGGCTGCCCAGAGAAGGGGTGGATTCCCCATCCCTGGAGGTTTTTAAGGTGAGCTTGGCCATGGCACTGAGTGCCATGATGTGGTAAATGGACTGGAGTTGGCCCAAGGGTTGGACTTGATGATCTCGGAGGTCTTTTCCAACCCAATCCATTCTATGATTCTATGATTCAGGTCAGAGACAAAAGGTAAAAACTCCAATGCAAATCTGAACGTTCCATATAATAATTTCCAAACAAAGCATGCTCAGTTGCCCTGAATATCAAATACACAAATAATAAAACTCCTACTACAAGGAGGCCTGTTGACACAGTAAGAAACGTTTCGAATGCCTGAATTAAATCTCTCATTGTGTAGCACAATACTCTCTCATTTTGTATCCTGAAGCCCAGATTGTGCTGAGCTCACCACTAGGAAAGTGAGCCTCTCACTTAAAAGAAGTAGTAATGAGAGTTACTGAGAGGGATATAATTCTTATACTTCTTATAACTAAATATTTTAACTAAGACAGCTTTCTTCAAGGAGTTTTTTGAAAGCTTTTATCTTTCCATAAACCCAAATTAAATTAAAAAAACTTCCTAGGGACCTTAATAGAACTATGAACCTGAGTCTTTTGACAACTATGGTATTTAATGGTCATCCCACAAGCAAGAAACTGAGCAGCTTTGTAATGTAAATATACAATTGAACGGCACTAAACACAGACATCCAGTCAAATAAAGGTTCAAACCTGAATAAAAGCAGATGTACATTTTGTTGGATCCCATAAAAATTCAACTGCATTGAGCTGGCTTGGATTTGTCTTGATATCAATGACTCCAACAGACATTGGAATATCTATTAAAATAAGTAACATATTTTTCAAAATAATCATTATTGCAAGAAAACACAATAAATAAATTTTAATAAGGTGACCATCAGCATACATAAGGCAGGGTGGAAAAATGTGGGCCTTGGTGGCTTGACCATAAGCCCAGAAACAGTTTCCCAGGATATGAAGAACTAAGTAAATTGAACATACAAAGTGCTCCAGGTTTTGGGTGGTTTTTGGTTCCCCTCCCCTGCTGCCACCCCAAGTCAAGCACCAAAGTTACCAACCTATGCCAAGTATGGAAACTATGTTGGTGCCATTTTCACAGTCTACTAGAGAAAGTTACTTTTGTTCTGGTTCTCCTAATCACTGTAACATTTCATAATCAAAATTAGAAGGATTATTAAATGTGTGAGGTTTCAAGAATTGTTATCTTACTTTCACAGCATTTAGAATTCTTAAAGAAATGTGAAAGTGGTTCTAAGAACACTTATATTCAAAACAAACACGATGACAAAGCACCATCCAGAAAAACTGGCCTGTCCTTTTTCACCAGCCCCGGCATAAATGTGAACGTGATCCATTTAGCTTTGGAAATTTAATTCCATACAGTGGCAACCAACAGAAACAATTATACCTAAGTCGAGAAGTCTGTCCCCAGGGCGGTTCCACTTCCAGCCCTCCAGCTGCTGGTGCTCCGTGTACTGCAACCTTCTGTCGTGGAACACAACTCTGATAATACTCTGATGAAGAAGAAAACAAGCATCTGATGAGATACAAGTTACTACACATTCAGAAACAGCCTGAAGATAAAGCACAAAAACATTTCCAAACAGCCACAGCGCTGATAAATACATATTTACAGCAAAAACTCTGGCAACCATCAGTATCCCAAAATATTCCAGAACACAGAAATAGAGCTGAGCAGCAGGAGATGCTTGAAAACATGGTAAAAAATGCGAGAGAGAATCACATCTGATTGCACATTCTAAAGGTCATTGACAGCACAGTATCAACACTATGCAGGCAACCCCGAATTCTTTCAGAAAGCAAAAAAGATTTCATTTTGTATGAAAAGTGGTGAATGCTACTGACCATTTTTTCACTGACAGTTCTGTGAATTTTTGTAGGACATTTTAATAAATAAAATAAGAAACTCCCTTCCTAGTATTTATAAGCATATTAGCTCAGTTGGTTAAAACTTGGTTTTAGTAACACCAAGGTCATGGGTTCAATACCCTGTGTGGGCCGTTGACTGAAGAGTTGGACTCGATGATCCTTGTGGGTCCCTTCCAACTCAGAACAGTCTGTCAGTCTGTGATTTACAATGGAGCTATGATTTTAATTAATAGAAAGAAGGGATAAAAAAAATTTTAAACTTTTCCAACAACTCTATCTGAAATATTAATCTAAACCAACTACATCATGATTAACTTTATTCAGGTAGAAGCAATTATCTAACAACACCTATTTTTGTGACCAGTTTTGGTACTGCTGAATGTATGGAAAAAAATTCTTTGCAGAGAGAGTGCTCAGGCATTGGAATGGGCTGCCCAGAGAGGGGGTGGATTCCCCATCCCTGGAGGTTTTTAAGGTGAGCTTGGCCGTGGCACTGAGTGTCATGATCTGGTAAAGGGACTGGAGTTGGCCCAAGGGTTGGACTTGATCTCAGAGGTCTTTTCCAACCCAATCAATTCTGTGATTCTATGGATGTACAGACAAAGCAATTTTTTACATACAGGGAGGGGAAAAATATTGCAGACATTAATTGCTACCCAACAATCAGAATGTGGACATATTTCCATCATTTCTTTTCATTATTCCACAGCCTTCCTTGTATTAGAAGCTGAAAGTGCCCACAAAACCCAGGACCTTTAAAATGGAGTGCCTCTTCATTGCCTTTCCTTGGGTGTATTTCAAAGATCACACACCCAAACATGCCACTTGTTATGCACAGCAAACTGGCAAGTTTGGAACTTGGCAATACCTGCAGCCACATCCACCACCATGAAATGCCTTCTCTGGCACTGGGATTCCAGCATTTAACTGCCCCAAATGACAAGTTATTTGATGCAGCATTACAATACCTTGCTACAGTAAAATTTACTATTTTTAAACTTTCACACTGCTCTGTCCCATTCTACCTTCCAAATGACTCATCACCCCCACACAAACCTACAAAATTACAGCAGAGACACCCCAAGGCTACAAGGAAATTGCACCTAAGGGTGCCAATATTCCATGTGCTTTTGCAGCAAGTCACCATGCCAGGCTGTGAGTTTAATTAGTTTAATCACAGAACTCACAAATCCCAGTTTTATGCTCATGCTTTTAAGACTTCCTGAAATGATCTCTGAACAACCATCCCACAGACAATTAAGAACAAGGAACAGGACTACATAAGCACGTCAGAGTTCATGAATTGTACAGCCCAGAGCTGACAGGTGAAGATTCAGCCTCCCACAGGCATTCCAGTGCATTTATCAGCACTACTTTCAAAGTGACTTTAATTGCCATTTTTCCCTTCTTTCCTAATACCTGAGTAAGATTTTTTTAGAGAATTCAATAAAATCTATCATCAGATGCTTAAAAGACAAATCCAAACTCTCCTCCTTCATCAGTTCTTTCAATAATCTGTACCATGAATTGGGTAACTTTTTAGTTTGCCTCATTCTTATACTTCACACAATACCTCAGATCCACAGCACCTTCTGCTAACATTAAAGCACAGGAGACAAATCTGGAACTGGGAAAAAGATCTCAGCTGTGGAAGGAACTGCTCAACAGAGAGATCCATTTTTCTGTAGATACATCTCCAATATCCCACTGCTGCCAAAACCACAGGCTGGCTCCATGTATTTCCCATAACACCTATTGAGAAACACACTCACAGCACCTCCACCTTTATCTCAACGACCTTTTAACTTCCTCCCACCTCTCCTCACCACTTGAAATGGACAATGTAATGGTTGAGAAGATGATGGATACAAATCTGTAGACAACTACCTCAAGCTCTGACTAAAATACTTAGGAGCTCTTGAGTACACACAAGTATTATGTGCATTAGGTATTTATATTCATACATTGTTATTTGTAAACATCACTGGTCCACACGTTCTGAAAAACCATCTAGTGACAGCAAAAAGAAAAAACCCACGGAATACAGTCCCTGGTTTGTCAGTAAGACTGTCTAGAGAACTTAAACTCACCTTCACCAGTTTCCCGTTGATCTCTGGAATGTCTCCAGCTTTCCGATTATCGAGCATCCGTATCTCGTAGGACTGACCTTCAAAGAGGAAAACAACTGTATCAGTACCAGAGGCAGAGCACACAAGGCTATTGAGGGTTTGACGCATTTAAATTAAAATCCACAGTACCCAAGAACACTGGTACTCAAAACTCATGTCTGAGATCTTTATAGCAACAGGCACTTCACAGCAAGTGAAATAATGGGAAAATGGAAACTTTTCAGTCCCTTTAAAACTACAGACACTTCCAAAGTTTAAGCATTTCATTGTGCATGAAGCCTAAGTACTTCCTTCTCTATTTTTTTCTGAAGAAAAACATTTCAAAGCTGAATTCCTTTACTTTTTAAAAAAACTGATAAAAGGCAACATACTGAGAACCATTAATTGATCTTCCAAAACAAACCTCTGAAGTTTTTATACTCTTCCCACAACATAAATACTATTCTCCCATGCTTAATTTTTTCTATGTGCCTGCTGCTTTTGTATGATCTTCAGGCTTTACATGACTCCAGAAACAAGTCTTTAAAAGAGACAGGTGCTGTTTATATCAAACAGGTGTGACTGTTGTGCTTCAAAAGAGGCAAAGCTTGAGTCTGGAGGAGCTGATGCTTAAATGTTAACCAGCTATCTTGGCCTCCCTTTCCCTCCAGGGCCTTCTCCCATGGGACTCTACCAAAGATCACTGAAGAGTCCAAAGTTTGCTCTCCTGGAGTCCAGTGATGTGATCTTTTCTGCTGCTCAGTTTCTTCCTCTCAGGATCATGAACTCCATCATCTCAAAGGCAGCCAAGCCTGACTTAACATTCACAACCCCAGTGATCCCCTCCATGTTTTATGAGGTACAGCAGAGCACCTCTCCTTGCTGTCTCCTCTATCACTTGGCTCAGGCACCTGTCACTCAGTGCTCTCCACTAACTGCAGCAGACACGAGCATGGTTGTGGTCCTCCAGCAAAGACCACAGCCTGGGAATGTGAGGCCACTTCCAGCTCTTCACAGGAGGTCTCACCTGCCTGTTCTACCTGGCCAGGTGGCCTACAGCAGACACCCATTACAAAGCCATCCATATGGCTCTCTAATCCTTACCCATAAGCTCTCAATCAGCACATCACCCATCCCTAGGCAGAGCTCCAGACATTCCAGCTGCTCTCCCACATAAGGCACAACTTCACCTCCCTTATCCTCTTGCCCTGCCTTTCCTAAAGAGCCAATATCCCTCCACTGCAACATTCCACTTACACAAGCCACCCCATCATGTGTCTGTGATCCCACAGCCCTACAAATGCACACAGATGTCTTAACTCCTCATGTTCACTTGCACTGCTGATGTACATGCACTTAGGATGCCATGCTGATGTACCAGAAAGGGTTTTGGGGTGCCCTCATGATGATGCTTTACAGGCTTGCTTACATCCAAATGCTGGAGGTGACCCTGTTTTAAGTCTGCTGACGCTGTGTTCCCTTTCATGCACATCATTCCAGGCCCCTTTGCTCAATACCCACATCCATCACTCCCCCAAGTGCTGCTGGTCACTCCCTCCCTCCCTCTCCGTTCCTGCCTCAGAGCCCTCCTTACCAGGTCAGCCATCGGGCTGGCAAAGACACCTCTGCTCCCCTGACCAGGCTGGATCTCATCTCTCCCAAGCAGGTCTTTGCATTCACAGAATTCCAAGCCCAGTCACACACTGTGCAAACCAATGTAAGGAATGCTCCCCCTTCCAAAGCAATTCCCTTCCACACCCCTCCTGCACTTTGACACAGATCCAGCTGTACAAGAGCCACCTCAAACACTGTCCCACAACTCTGACATCCATTCTCAATGGACTCATTCAACAGACCTCACAGTCAGTAAGAACCCTGCAAACCCCTGAACAACCAGCCATTACCACTCCAAGATCTGAACCTCCAGAAGCAGCTCCAGCTGAACACCTGACCAGGGTAAATACTCCATCAGCTCACACAATATCTCAGGGTGGAAGGGATCGAGTCCAAAACCCTGCTCTTCTTAGGGCCACGTAAAACTAAATTGTACGACCAAGAGCATCAGCCAGATGCTCCTCAAACTCTTCACTATTCTCATTAAAATACTGACAGAGGGTAAAGTCAGGACTGGCTCAAGCGCTGCCTTAGGGAATGTCACCACAGCTCAACAGACAGGGCAAATGTTACTGTTGCTTCTGATACGCCCCAGTCAGGAAACTCAGACAACTGCTGACAAAATGGAAGAGGGTATTTGAAATCCTGAGAATTATTTAAGGCAAGACAGGCCTAATAATGGGGCCAAACTACAAACCAGATAAATGAAGTGACCAGGATTTACATGACTCTTTTTCTAGAGGACTCAACCCAACTCATTACACAAACATGTATCAGCACAACCCAAGTGCTGCAAACTGATCCTTATTTTAAGCTGGCTCACTATGAAAGATGTCACATCTCAAAATACATCCCAAGATACATATTTTTTACATACATACACACATATACACAAACACCTAATAGAGAAATTTTTATGGAAAGGTCTTAACCTAGATAGTAAATGTATTGTCTTTCTGTGTGAAGTACTAACACAAAGTAAGTTGGCCAACTGTTTTTTTTCCCATATTTATTTAGAAAAAGGTAAACCAATGCCCTCATTCTTCAATATCAGGAAAAGTTACAGAGGACACTGAAAACCAGCAAAACTTCTTTGCCAGCAAAATCATTATATTAAAAGAGATTTTCAAGGGCAGAATGGTTACGGTCATTTCAGACACTGTCGCTTAAATGGCAAGTTCTTCTCAGAGGCAAGACAGCAAGCACTTTCTTCAGCAAGCACTTTATTCCCTCAGCCCCACAGCTTGTGCTCTGCCTACTGATTACAGTACAGCCTGTGGAGATTGCAAGTGAAAATACACATGGAAAGGAAAGCTGAACTCAATGCAGGAAAGCTGATCCCAGAGCATCAGAGCCAGAGGAGGGGGATGGAGTAGTGCGATGGCACAAAACTATTGATGTGGTCCACAACTAATGACAAAGGTTGAGTTCAGAATATTGGCTGACTAAACTTAGGACATCAGTGTAATTTCCAGAGGTGAGGAAGGTTTGGTGATAAGGCAGTGGCTACATTCAGGTTATTCTACCCAGCAGTCAATGCCCTCCCTACAACAAAAAAACATGAATTTTCATACAAATGAACCACAGGCTATGAGGAAAAACCCCAGCATAATTCACATGAAGTATTTAACTAGTGAATTTCTGATAAATGTTGACAGACAATAGAGAAATGCACACAAAACTCCAAAGGTAACCACAAAGGTAGCTGTTCTTGTGTTTATGTTTCAAACATAACACTGATCCAGGCAGGTATGCAGAGCTGATCTGAGGGCAATTACAGCACTTTTTGTACAAAGACTGACAGTGTAACATTTATT
Source organism: Sakesphorus luctuosus (assembly GCA_013396695.1). NCBI lineage: Eukaryota > Metazoa > Chordata > Aves > Passeriformes > Thamnophilidae > Sakesphorus > Sakesphorus luctuosus. The sequence continues at coordinate 12,373 of VWZD01011952.1, read as the reverse complement.
ATGACTTTTGAGGGTTGTTTGTGTGTACCTTATGGAACCTGCTGTCCCAGTTACAGCAGTCAGGACCAGTTTATCATCACTATGTGGGTATAACCAAAGCTGTTCTATTCTGATCCACACCCTCTGTGTCACTTCTGATGGCCTGTTAATAATGGATTGTTCTGAGCTGCTGCCCAGGGCACACCTGACCCCTCAGGCCACAGGCTGGGAGTTGAAGAGCCCTGGGAGACAGGGGAGTTTTCCTCTGTCTTCACCCCAGTGACTCAACTGTAATAACTCTGCTCTGGGGGGGGCATCAGCACCTTCACACCCACCCTGAGGGGCCATGTCAGCTCACGGGCCATCATGGGCTGGCACAACAGGCAGCTGCCAGGAGCCAGACTATCAAAGATCCCAAAAATACCCCATGATTCACAGAGTTAAATCACCCAGTGTGAAACTCCACACCTTGGGGGAGGTACTCGGCATTCCCACCGGAACCTGAGCACATTCAATACTCTGGTTTGGGGACTTCTGGTACCACTCCTGGGATCCAGACGAGGAGCAGAACTTCAGCAGGGCTGTGACCACCACTCCTGACCAAACTGCAACATCATCCTCACCAACAGGTGTCTCTTCCTTTTACTCTGCACTCAGAGAGCCCACCCTGCGCTCAGCACAGGGGACAATGAACCCCATCCTGCTCCTGTCACAGGGTGCTGGGTTATACATCTGGTTTTTTGTGGGTTAAAACCAGTTTTCTCTGAATCACTGTATTTATTGTAATCTTTTTAGTAAATTATAACTCTGACTTGTAAACTCTCTTGAGTTCAGTTCATTTCTCCAGCCAACTTACCTTTAAACCATCACACTTGATTCCATTGATCAAGTCCAAACAGGAATGCAAAATGAGTCCTGTATTTTAAGCTATTACTGCCCGGAATTTGTCCTTCTAAAAGCTCTGGTGTGTTGATTTTATTGGGGGATGTGGAGGATGGAGAGGGCCAACAAACAGCAGGAAAAACCAAAATAAACAAACAAACCAACCCCACCAGACTCTAAAGGAGAAGTAATAACGTACAGGAGCCTCCAAGTTGGACAAAAAAGGGTACTAGTCAGGAATCCAAGCTCATTTTTGACATGCATTCATTGTGGATATACACACATGTATCAAATCATGAAATACCCTTTCAGTTTCAGACCTGCAGCACAGGCTGCATCCATCACACATGCCCACCAACCTTGATTCAAGTACGTGAGAGTTTCGTCATACAGTTTCACTGCTGGAGATGTTGCAGCACACATGACATACTGGAAGGGGGGATGTTTGGTCTCATTTTCTTGTGGAAGGCTGGAATCTTCCTGTTTGAAAATAGGCAGTGCCAAAACATCACTGAAAAGAACAAAACAAATAACTTGGTGAGACTGATGGCCCTGTTGTGCCTGAAGTTAACTAGTTATTTGTGACTTAAAAAACCCACTGAAATACACACAGCAGTGTGTCACTCAGTTTATCAGTCAAACCTATATGAGCAGTATCCAAAACATTTTCCATCACAGCTTTGGGCTAGGATACATGAACAATGCCATGGGACCTAAGCAGACAATAAAGTTGTGCTGTTCCTATGAAACTTTAATCTTCAGTTCTTGTTTCCACTGAAAAAGGTCAGTTTTCATTAAAGTTTTCACCAGTCAATATAGGCAAGCTTGCCCAACAAACATGCAGACAAAAGCAAGGCTGTCACTTTATTCTTTGAGAGAATATATTCCCCAAAGGAAGATACCTACACTGGGAAAGTATCTCCCCCCTCTGTACCATTATATCTAACCTATTGATTCTGTGGATGTTGAAGATTGTTCAGCCTTAACTTCTCTCAGGCTTTAGCACACTGGACAGCCTAAAAACAATCAATCCACAGATTCACAAACGTTACAGAAAGTTTATGCAACACAATCACCAGAAAAGCTTTGGACCTGCAGAGTTTTGGAGAGCAAAGAGCAATCCATGCTGTCCACAGGCTGTTGTAACAAAGAACTTCACCACAACCAGTACACACATCAGCTGCTTTCTACAGAAAGGAGTAACCTGTGTTAGCAACAGACTGGTCTTTCTTGGATACAGTAATCCTTCACATATTAAATGGGAAAGAGTTTTTCTTGCAATGCGTTTTTGTTTATGATGAAATCATCTGCAGAGCCATGGAACCTCTAAAATTCAGTTTAGAAATGGATTTTCAAAGATTTCTTAAACCACCTCACCTGCAGATTCAGTTTTAACCAACATGTATCCTGTTTTATCTCTTGCATTGATCACAAGCACAGATCTAACGTATTTTGTAAAGAACTGTAAATGCCTTATCTGTATTGCACCATTACTTGTATATACTTGTACTCCAACATCTTTTGAAGTGAAACCTTTTTTTCACTGTTCCCCATTTCTGTGAGAGTCTGCTTTATTTAAAGAGAACTCTGTTATGAACTGTTCTTGAATTCAGCTCATACCAAAGACACCCCTTACAGGTTCCTTTGCACTAGTGAGAAACCACAGGAGATGCTACAAAAAGACATGAAAGAAGGACAAGGCAGGAGACTGTCCAAAAAAGCTATACCAGCCTGCTCAACCATATCCTAACCACTTCTCATGCCAGCTGCCCAAACTGGAGCCCAGACAAGGCTGAACTACATTACAAGGGAAGATAACGTGAAACACCCACTTGGGAGAGGTGGACACCCTTCAAAGAGTTTACTTGTACAGAGAGAAGGAGTGACACAGCCAGCAGTGGGATGGAAAATTCTGTGTGTTGGTGACTGCTCCTTGTGGATGACTGAGAAGAAACAATGAGATGCCTCAGGCCTTGTCAGAAGAGTCAGAAGGCTGGAGAAGGGACTGGAGCACAAGAGCTATGGGGAGAGGCTGAGGGAGCTGGGGGTGTTTAGCCTGGAGAAGAGGAGGCTCCGAGGTGACCTCAGCACTGTCTGGAACTACCTGAAGGGAAGTTCTGGCCAGGTGGGGGTTGGTCTCTTCTCCCAGGCACTCAGCAATAGGATAAGGGGGCACGGGCTCACGCTCTGCCAGGGGAAATTTAAGTTGGAGATCAGGTAGAAATTCTTTGCAGAGAGAGTGGTCAGGCATTGGAATGGGCTGCCCAGAGAGGGGGTGGATTCCCCATCCCTGGAGGTTTTTAAGGTGAGCTTGGCCGTGGCACTGAGTGCCATGATGTGGTAAAGGGACTGGAGTTGGCCCAAGGGTTGGACTTGATGATCTCGGAGGTCTTTTCCAACCCAATCAATTCTGTGATTCTAAGGCAGTGGGAGCAGCCCAGGGCAGGAGGGAGCACGGGGACAGGCAGAGGGGAGGATGGGAACAAGCAGAGGGAGGCACAGGGACAGGCAGAGGGAAGGATGGTCCCAATTCAGGACTGCTGCTCCCCACACACCCTGACACATAAACCACAACTGTTTCTATGAGGAGGAGCTTTCAAATGGCAAGAACACGGAAACAAGAGCAATGTTTAAAATACACACACAGGAGTCGAAGTCCAACAGCAAAGGTATGGAAAGCATCTCACCAAATAACCTGTAATTCCTGACTAAGCTCTGCAGCACCTGCCTTCACATAACATATAAGATTAAAAAGAGGAGTCTTCAGTGTATTTATGAAAAATATCTTTCAAGACTTCATTTTCCACCTACAATTTAAATTTATTTACACAATAAAATCATAGCTGGTCTGGCTTAAGAAAGTGTGATGTGGTTAATGAAGCAGTTAAGAGACAAGGCATTGGAAGCCAACAAATACAAATAGAAGACCAATTAGCCAGCAAACCTGCTTTGCTAATACTTACAAAATGGTAATGACTAATTACCACTGAAGAAGAAATAAAAATAACGGCATCCAACTCCACAAACCTACAATTTATCTGTAAAGGCAGCACGATGTTCATTCGTAAATGCCACCACTCTACAGAAACACTCCAGAAAACAGCACAAGGCAAATTTTTCTTATAAAAGAATCTTCTGGGTACTACTACATTCCAGAGGAAAAGAGATGCCAGTGCTACTTAAACTCCTTCCTAGATCATCTTAGAAAAGTATAGTTTAAATAACATTTTGATTCGTTCACTCATAAAGAATGAAATATCGGGGTTTTGGCATTTTAACACTTTCTTCTCCATCTAAGAACAGATAAAAGCACAGGCAATTAAAACAGGCAATGAAGTACAGGTAAAATATTTCAAATGAAGATTTTAAAGTGTTAATTTCAATAGGGACCAGCTAAATTTCACAGTGACAAGCATTTTCTAAAACCAAATTCACTGCTCACACAGCACAGCTGAAGAAAAGATGCAAAGAGCGCTCACAATTCAGAGAAGGAAACCAATGGGAAACAGAAATTTAGTATTTTAATAGTGCTCTTTACTTAAACTGAAGACTACAAAAGATGCTATTACGTCAATCACCTTCCCAGACACTACAGAGATGCCAAATCAATCTTTTTACTATCTCTGATCTTATACTGATTCTATTCTAAGACCCAGCAAAACAAAAAGCAAAAAAAACCACACCCGGAGAGCAGCTCAGCCTTCTCAGTTCCATCTTTTTCCCCTCATACCCTCGACACAATTTCTGCATTTACAAGAGCAGTAAATGCCTGGCAGTACAAACCACCTGCCCCCAGTAAATCCCTGGCAGTGTCCCAGTTCATGTACCCTTATCCAGGCATCCTTTCATCATTTTCCTGCTCACCTGGTGGTGACATGGGACCTTTGCTGCCCCAGTGCAGATCCATGACAGGGACTTTCACTGCCAGCTCTGCTCGGGTTACACAGCAAAGAACCTCCTGCCTAAACTGAAGCTCCCACTGGCAGAGCTGTCCAGACAGGGGAGAAGGGAGGGTTCCAAAATAGCTGCTGTTGGAACTATTTCAGGCTATAGGAGACCAGAGAGCTTTGAGAGGCTGATTCTGGGGGGTTTTTTGCCACTGCTGACTTTTGATCTGGTGAAGTAAAGACCAATTTACTTCACTTGCCTCATGTAAGTGAACTTTAGACTATGAAAAGCAAGCTGGCATATCAGCAAGCAGCAACCTTTTGAAGGACAAGCAGCACCTTTTGTCAATTCCCTGACATCACTTGAAAAGGTCAATCCATCAAGGTTTACCCTCCTGATGGAAGAACGCTGAGAACCGAGTTTGTGAAACTATGAGCTCCAGTAAGGAAAGTCTTATCTCAGTCCCCCACAAAGTGTTATCTAAAGCTTTCAAATTAAAGGCATTCTTTCCTCCTGGAGGGAGAGGAAAACTTTCCCAGAAAGAACCAAACAGAAAGAGTCTTCCTTACACACACAGAGCAGGCAGCAAACAGAACCACAGACTATTCTGAGCTGGAAGGGACCCCCAAGAATCATCAAGTCCAACTCTCAAGTCAGTGGCTCATACAGGGGATTGAACCCATGACCTTGGCATTATTACAACCAAGTTTTAACCAACTGAGCTGATCTCAGAAGTGCATAAATGAAACTTCACCACACAAAAGCAGGAAAGCTGAGAAGAGGAGGCAAGGTGGATGTTAACACTTGAACTAAAGGGGGTTGGTCTCTTCTCCCAGGCACTCAGCAATAGGACAAGGGGGCACGGGCTCAAGCTCTGCCAGGGAAAATTGAAGTTGGAGAGCAGAAAAAATCCTTTCCAGAGAGAGTGCTCAGGCATTGGAATGGGCTGCCCAGAGAGGGGGTGGATTCCCCATCCCTGGAGGTTTTTAAGGTGAGCTTGGCCGTGGCACTGAGTGCCATGATGTGGTAAAGGGACTGGAGCTGGCCCAAGGGTTGGACTTGATGATCTCGGAGGTCTTTTCCAACCCAATCCATTCTATGATTCTAAAGCATCCATGGGGATGGATGACATGGGATAAGCTGTCCTATGCCATGTAGGCCACATTAGCATAGCACAAGACGATGAAGAAAAATTATTTATCTTCCCAAGCTTGTGAAATGTGTTTGATGGCCTTCAAAAATCACCTTCCTTATAAACTTAAAACACCCTTTCCAACACTTTGTCTGAAGCGTTTTTAAAAAAGCTGATACACACACACACACACACACAAACCCCCTCTCTAATAACAACAGTGTTATAAAATAAATGGAGAACCTCCTGTCCCTACAAGAACAGGAACTACCATGTCATCAAAACTCAAAGTGACGTTCCATCAATCATCTGCCTTATCCCTCTTCTGGATTGTGCACTTTTGGGTGTGAGCATTAAAGCATCCCAAGAACACACAGGCCTCTTGAAACTTTACAGCACAGTTTATGAGGGCAAATACCTTGAGAAAAATGTTTCTCAAGCAGTATTTGAACTAAGAGTTCCGATCTCAAAGCCAAGCTGGGCACTGTGAGGAGGAGGAAGAAGCCGTAGGAAAGCGTAAGGGGACAGGAGAGCTCGTACTTCCCAACACCTTGCCTGCAAAAGCAGGTCTGATGTGAGACAAGAGCCTTGGAATTGATTTCTGGGACACGACTTTCCCTGGAGCAGCTGTCAGGGAGAGCAACATGAATGAGAAACAGGTGCAAATGTAACGCCATTCCTGGGAATCCCACAGCACACCATGTGGAAACTCAGAGGGCTGAAGGCTCAGCTGAAGGGGGGTCTGGCACAAAACACAAACAAGAGAGAAGAATCAAAGAAAGAAGAAAAAGCCAACACCAAAACCTGTGTCTTCCCAAGCTTCTGACGGTACCAAGGAAAAGAAGTAGGACTGTTCTCCATGACAAATCCACAGTGTCCTGTGACACAGCGAGGGCAGGAAGCTGCTCTGGTACAGATTGCTCCTACACAGGAGTCATGCACGAAGAGCAACGGCAGACCTGCTGCCCTGCTCCCAGTCCAAGGTGTCCATCCACCAGGAGCACAGATAACAGAATTTGAATGTTTTTCCTCAAAAACTACACTGGCCCCTGACTTTTGGCAATGTATTCACACATTCAAGTAAGAAGAAAAGAAACCAACAATCCTGTGCCAGTGATTGGGAACATGAGGTGTATCTTCCAACACATTTTATCTGTGGTAACTGTTGTAGTTTGGAATTATTATGTAAATTCTCTCACCTGCCACTGACTGCCCATGCCATTAGTTAACTCCTACCGGNAGTTAACAAAGGGAGTAGTTAACTCCTACCGCCTTCTTCTTGATGGCTTGGGTGGGGGGCAGGTTGTCTCTGTTGTTATAGCAGTTAAGAACAGTTATATTTCTTGTATTCATTTTCTGATTAAAGTTCCTTTTCTTAAATTTGATAAAGAGTGGTGTGATTACTGTGGAGGAAACCCTCTCCTCCGCTTGTGGGTAAACATTTTGGTTTTTTCCCCTCAAACTGAAACAGTAACAAAGTGAGGAGAATGAGGTTTGTGGGTTCGCTTTTCCTTCAAGTCACAGAATCACAGAATGGATTGGGTTGGAAGAGACCTCTGAGACCACCAAGTCCAACCCTTGGTCCAACTCCAGTCCCTTTACCAGATCATGGCACTCAGTGCCATGGCCAAGCTCACCTTAAAAACCTCCAGGGATGGGGTCCCTATTTCCTGGCAGGTATTTACAGATGTGTGTGCTTGCACAAACAATCAAGCTCCAATTCTAATCAGTATATAACATTTTATTTTACAAGGTCTATATGTCAGTGAAAATTATTTTTTCTACAATGCAATGCATAAAAAAACAGAACAGACAACTGCAGCAGCAGCTTTATAATGTATTCTGCAGAAAATACTGTGTACATCTGAAAAAGAAAATAAAAAATTCAGGATATCTTAAGTAAGAACTCCTCTTAAATAAATACATATCCAGCAGCAGAGTCTCAAAAGAGTGGGAAGTGTCAGGGGAAGCACAAACAGTCATTTTGTCTGTCATAATGTAACAGCAGCCAAAACCAGGGCCTGAATGAGACAACTCCATTTTTGCACAGTGGCTATAAAGTTGAGGCAGTGACTGCCATGGCCCAAACATGTTCATCAGAAGCCAAAAAGGGATGTCAGGGACCCAAAAGCTGTTACAAGACAGCACCCTCCCTCTCTTCTGCACCTAAAACCAGCGGTAGGTTGTAAAACAATAATCCCTCAATTCCCTGCTCACCACCCTCATGGTCACTGTAGCCTGAACTGTGGAGGGACCTGATACACGAGTCCTGTCACCATCCAGCGCTCTCCACAGCACAGGGAGGAAACAAGGCTGGTGATTCCTTCAGGGCTTCTGTTCTTCTCAGCCAGGGCAGCTCCACTTCAGAAAGACACCTCAGTGTTTGGGAGGTGCTGCAGAGCCAAACTGACCTGATTCTCAAAAAAATGGAGGATTCTCTGCATGTATTTTCATAGTCTTGTGTACAGACCTTCCCATTTCAGAACCAGGAATTGTCTTTTTCAATTCAGTTTAACGAACTTCAGGTTTTAAACAACAAATACATTCCAAAACAGCTATTCCTGAAATAATCACCAAGTTCCCCAGGATAGGTTTGAATTTCAGGACTACAAACCCCTTTGGAAATTCAAGCATTTAAATAAATCCATACTAAGCTTCCAATTTACATGCAAAAATTCAGACATTAAGGTACTTGTCTGTTTATTAATGCTCATTTAAACTGATTTATTAGTCAAACAATTCATTAGATGAAAAATAATATTCTGCTAGAGAGAGGACAGGCAGTCCTTTTGAAACTTTTTTTTTCAATTAAACAGACTCCATTTTTTCCACAGTTCACAGAAACCATCAGTACCCAAAGTGCTCAATTCCTGGTGTGTTACAATGGATGGAGTTGTAAGAAAACACGATGGGCACCATCCCCAACTGAATGGAACAGCAACACTCAAAGCTCCCTGTGGTTTTATACAGGTTTTGGTGGGGGTGTTATTTGACATCTGACAACTTTTACAACTGTTATTAACACTCAAATTGAATTTTGTGCTTACAGGCAGATTCTTAATGTGTGAGAAGATGTTAGAAGAGCAATCAAAAAATGGGCTTTCAAGATTTTATGTGGAAGTTTTGAAAACTATTTGAAACCATATGAATCTGCAGAGAAATTTGGGAGGCACTTATCTGCTTTCTAAAACAAATCCCAGTCACTGATCACAGACATAGGCAGCATCTTCATAAGAACAAACACAGGAATAATGCCATATATTCTCCTTCAGGGCACTGACTCATCACCAGCTCCAGGATGTACCAACTACTCCATGTACAGCCCTAACAGGTAACAGAGTTCCATGCAGGNGTGCTGAGGTCACCTCTGAGCCTCCTCTTCTCCAGGCTAAACACTTCCAGCTCCCTCAGCCTCTCCCCACAGCACTTGTGCTCCACTCCCTTCTCCAGCCTCGTTGCTCTTCTCTGGCCCCGCTCCAGCCCCTCAATCTCTTTCCTGAACTGAGGGGCGCTGGGCATGCAGCTTGGGGAGCTCTCCCAGCACTCTCCTGTAGGCAATATTCCTTTTTCTTCTATTTTTCATTTTTTACAAGAAAGTGACAAGTATTTAGCTTCTACTGGCACAGAACAGCATCTCTCACTCTTCATGCTATGCCACTTCTCTTAGTTTACCTCCCTCACAGCACTTCACAGGCCATAATGTCTCTAAAGCAGAACCCTACACAATACATAAAATAACTTACATACTTGTTGAGATCACTCTGAATCCCACAAACACAAAGGTGATCCCTTTAACGATGTTGTCAGAGACTGAAGTTACAAATAATACTGGCATGTGTTTTCCAAAACTACATTGTAGACAAAGCATGCAACAAAATTCAAAACCAATGTACAGCTGCTTGTGCACTATTACTTTTAAAGTGTTTCTGATGGCTACAACTCTTTGTGCTGTAATTCAGAACGTCATGACAGGCAGGTATTTGTAACTAAAAACTACTCAGGATTGCTGCCCACCATAACAGGATGATCTGAGCAGAAAAACCAATCCATCCAACAACAGCAAAGGTTACAATTCCTATCGGGCATCGGAATGGGCTGCCCAGAGAGGGGGTGGATTCCCCATCCCTGGAGATTTTTAAACTGAGCTTGGCCGTGGCACTGAGTGCCATGATCTGGTAAAGGGACTGGAGTTGGAGCAAGGGTTGGACTTGATGATCTCGGAGGTCTTTTCCAACCCAATCCATTCTGTGATTCTATAGTTCCAAGAAAGTGAACAGTGAGAGCATTACTGGGAGGAGGAATGAAGTCTATGAAAAGAAACGAAAATATTTAAAAAAACAGGCAAAACACGGTATTTTTAATCAAAAGAAATGCTAGAAAGAACCAAATTATGATAGAGAAGGAAGGGCAGGAGCACATGCATCACCCACAGGTGTTTGCACACTGAGAAGCCACCCAGGCATCAACCATCAGCTGCCACAAGAACTGGCACATCACTCCAGGGGGTGAATGTTTGCTAAGGCAGAAATGGGGCAAAAGTGGGAAAAAATACAGACAAGCTGAATATAAAATAACATCGGGAGTATTCTCATCAAGAGAGATGAATCACCTTGATCTCTGAACTGACAAACTTTCAAACTTCTTTTAATTAAAAAAACCAACCAAACCCCACACAGAACAAAAACTTCATCAAATACATATCCCACCATAGAATCATAGAATCGATTGGGTTGGAAAAGACCTCCGAGATCATCAAGTCCAACCCTTGCTCCAACTCCAGTCCCTTTACCAGATCATGGCACTCAGTGCCACGGCCAAGCTCAGGTTAAAAACCTCCAGGGATGGGGAATCCACCCCCTCTCTGGGCAGCCCATTCCAATGCCTGAGCACTCTCTCTGCAAAGAATTTGTTTCTGATCTCCAACTTCAACCTCCTGAGCTCACAATCCCAAATACCGGGAGAAGGGTCCTCATTTCTATTCAGCTGAAGCTGTTACCTGTAACTTCCAGCAAAGAAACTGCACTTCCAACACTTCACGTGGGAAGTTCTGCCTTAAATTACACATAATAAATAAAACTCGTGGTCACCCGAGAGTGACTGTGCCCTCCAAACAAGCCAGGCCATCAAAACTACCCAGTGCAACTGCTTCACTTCTCCAGACTCTCAAAACACAGACTAATCCTGTCAAAAACCTTGGACTAAAATGTCTCCTGGTGTCTCCAAAACAGTTTCTCTTTCCCATGGCTAAGTCGTCACTCAGGAATCCACACATTCTGCCCCATCAGTGAGATAAAATTTACTCATTTCACGCAAGGACAATTTTATCTTAGCTTCGAAAAAGCACACCCAAACGCTGCTTGAACACTTGAACTTTGTAAAGCCTGTAAAACAGCCAAAAGGTGAGGAAACCACCAAAACGATTAAGGACAGAAAAAGATACATGGGGGAAAAAAAAGAAAAAAAGAAAAAATAAGAGAAAAGGAAGAGAAAAGGAAGATAAAGAAAAGAAAAAAGAAAACAAAAAAGAAAAAAGAAAAAAGAAGAAAAAAGAAGAAAAAAGAAAGAAAAAAAAAGAAGAAAGAAGAAAAAAAAGAAGAAAGAAGAAAGCAAAGAAGAAAGAAAAGAAGAAAGAAAAGAAAAAAGAAGAAAAAAATGAAAGAAAAAAGGAAGAAAAAAGGAAGAAAAAAGGAAGAAAAAAGGAAGAAAAAAGGAAGAAAAAAGAAGAAAAAAGAAGAAAAAAGAAAAAAAAGAAAAAAAGAAAAAAGGAAAAAAAGAAAAAAGAAAAAAGAAAAAACAAGAAAAAAGAAAAAAAAGAAGAAAAAAGAAGAAAAAAAAGAAGAAAAAAGAAGAAAAAACATCACTACACAGAAATACGGAAGAATAAACAAACTGGCTAAAATACAACCACACTACTACCCCATTAACTGCTCGAGAAAGGGTATTTTTAAACGCCGGAGAAAACGGTGAGTGTTTATTGTGAACAAGAATTGCATTTATCTAGTATAAAATTATAATCTTCCGGAACGCGAGGTCCGGTAACGGGTCCGGTTACATCCCCCGGGGACAGCGAAATGTCACATTTCGGGCAGAGATGACACACATAAAGAGAAGGCCCCCTCGGCCAGGCCCGCCCTTGCCCAGGGCCCACCTGCCCGCACCGAGCGGGGCCGGGCCGGGGGAGCGGCCCCGACACGTGTCCCGGCTCGGGCAGCGCTGCGGGGACCCGGCAGGGAGGGCGGGACAGGCGGGGGAGCCGCGGCCCCTTCCCGCGCTCCGGGCCGGGCCGGGCCGGGCAGGCCGGAGGGGAGGCGGCCGGGCCGCGTTTGAGCCCCGCGGAGTTACCTCATGCTGTAGGCACCGGCGCCCAGCTCCTGCCCGATGCCCGACAGGCTGGCGTCGAAGTCGTGCACCAGCCCGGACTCGATCACCTCATCCATCTTCAGCACCCACGCCATGTTCCGCCGGGCCCGGCGCGCTCCCGGGCGGGAGGGG
>VWZD01011951.1:883255-896801 GCA_013396695.1 Sakesphorus luctuosus | reverse complement strand
CCACAGGGGAGGATTCCTCCTCAATAACCACTCACCTCTTATTAAATTTATAAAAAAGCTTTAATTAGAAAATGTATATAAGAAGGATAACTGTTCTTAACTACTCTATATAGATAAAATTATAAACAGATCAGATGTCCTGGTTCAGCAGGTGGGACCAGTTTATCACTGTGTGGGGGTGACCAAAGCTGTGTATTCTACTCCCTCTGTTCATTTCCCAAGAACAATGGACCATTTTCAGCAGCCCAGGGCACACCTGACCCCTCAGGTTGTGAGCTGGGTGTGAAAGACACCTGTGAGATAAGAGCTGTGATAACTCCCCTCCAGGGAGTCGTTAGCACCTTCACATCCAGCCTGAGGGGGCGTGTCTGCTAATTGGCCATCAACGGTTTCAGAATACCCCATGACTCACAGAGTTAATCACCCATTGTGTGATTCCCCTCCCTGGGGAGGGACTGGGTGCTCCCTGAGGGTACATAAGCAAGGGGTAAGAAGACTCAGGGACCTCTTATTGGATCCAGAGGAGCAGCAGAACCCTAGCAGGAGGAGACCATCACTTTCAACCAGCTTGTGACCACCACTCTCAACCAGACAGGGACTGTCATCTGCACTAACAGGTTTCTCTCTTCTTTCTACTTTGGACAGGTGGGAACCATGTAGGGCTTGCATTTATTGTAATATTGTTATTAAATTGTAACTGACTTACAATCTCTTTAGTGTTGAGATCATTTCTCCTGCTGGTTTATCTTTAAATCAGCACCAAAAAAACCAACCCCTGAAAAGTGTAGGTTCCTCCTGGTGCAATTATATTTACAGACAGTGACAGTGTCACACCTCGGTTGGCTGTGAGGTGAATTCTCAGTCTTTTCTCAGCAAGGTGGAGACAAGGGGGGGTGTAGAACTCATGTGACACAGGATGGAGCCTTTCCCATGGGGAAGAGCAGACTCTCTCTCTCTCTCTCTCTCCTTATCCTTTGTTCAAAATAAGGAAACGTTGGGAGTTGAGAAGTGTTGGAAATTCCCAGAAATCTCTTTGCAGTTGAAGTGAATCCCTAGGAAAAAGGTCTGCAGGGGGGGAAGGCAAAGAATAGAGCCAGAAGCTCTCACCAGCTCAGCGAAGCAGTGGCTCTTCCCCAGCAGCTGCCCAAAAAAAGTGAAGCTAGCACACAGGAAAGACCTTCTCCCCCTCCCAGGTGCTGGGATTGTGTTTCTCACCTCTGCCCCTCCGTTAAGTTGGAATCTAGAGCCATCAACCACTTCTTTGTTCTCAGTCCTGGCACTTCAACTCCCAAAACTTTTGTGTTGGTGGGGTGAGAAAAGTTCCCTGAAGGAACCCTCCCCCCAACTCCCCTTTCTTTGTTTGAACCTTTGACATATATATACCTCAAAAAATTGTAGCAAAAGTGGGAGAAGTATAGAAAATCATTCCCCATGTCCCCCACCTGCAGTATTAAAGAAATGTCCAATTCAATGATTATCTGTCACTAGATTTGATTCTTTTGTTTCCAGCCTCTCCCATCCCTTCTGAGCCTTGCCTGTGCACAGAAGGCTGTGACTCTGGGGCAGCTCTCCCACACAGTTTCCCCGTTAGCCTTTGTTGGCGACAGGAGCTGCCAGGGCCCTCTGGGCAGCCCAGCTGGCATGGCTGGACAGGCTGCAGCCAACTGCTCCACACAGCATTACCTGCTCACTCAGCATAGCCTCCAGCAGAAGCAGGTCCTCCTTGCGTGGAGTCAGGAAGTTTGGCCCCAGGCTGCTGGAGGTCATTCTGCTGGTGGACACATGCTGGCTGATATACTGGAGCAAAGAGATCATCTGGAGGAAGAGGAGGAGATTTGCTGCCAGCAACTTCTTGGCCACCCTGAGGGTACAGGAAGGCAACATTCATCAAGCACCTGTTGCCCACAGTGGCCCCCGGAGTTGGCATGAGGCAGGGAGCAGCCAGCGGCTATGTTGTACAGCTTTGCAGGCATTCTCAGGCAGTGCTCAAGGCTCTGCACTTGAGGAACGAAGCATGTGGTTGCCTCACAGCTTCTGATTTCACCCAAGCCCATGCAAAGGGAGGCTCTCTGTCCACTCCCCAGCAATCTGAGCCCAACCCAGCAACAGCAAGATGCCAGAAAATGTGGAGGTTGACAGTGGGTCTGTGGATCCTCTAGTGTCTGTGATAATTGATAAGGAAATTGATCTTGAACAGTTCAGGGTGTATCCTTGAGAGAAGAGCAGTTTGGAGTGCACCCTTAAGGAGGAGGGATTCACCTGAAGAATGTAGCAGACCCTATAGCCAATAAAATGTTTCTATCTCTACTTAGCAGGACTGAATAGCCAACTGTGTGATGACACTGTGTAGAAAAGGGGTGGGTAAAACTGAAGCTGTAACTAAAAATAAAGTTTTTAGCTCTTTGTTCTGCTGCTGCTTGAACCTGTCTTGACCTCTTTTGTCTACCATAACTCACCCCTACCCTGACAAGAAAAAACAGTGTTTGGAGGACGCCGTCTCCTTTCAGGCAAATCCTAGCCTTCTTCCAGGCCCTTCTCAAGAGTCCATCTGCTGCCCATGCTTACCCTTTAAGCTCACAGATCTTTTGCTCCCTGCTGGCCATCTGCATCGCTGCCATCCAGTCCTTGTAATGCTCTGTGACAAGGAGCTTAGAGGGGATGCTTCAGAGAAAGTCCTGCAATGTGAAGGGCTCCCAGTGAGCCTTTGAAGATTCCAGCCTAGCCAGGAGCACTCACCTCCAGGGGGATGGCTAGCAGCAGTGCAGACCAGCTTCTCATATGGACATCTGCACCCTGGTCCAGGGCCTCCGACAGCTCCCAAAGGGCTGTTGCACTGTAACCTCTCCTGAATCTCCCTCTGTGGCCGGTCCTCGTTGGTGCAGAACAACCAGCAGCTCCTGCAGGAGGGCAGGGACTTGTCTGAGGAGCTGCCTCCCAACAGCAGTGGCTGGGGCCAGAGCTCTGCCCCACACTGGGTCCCTTCTCCTGCCAAGTGGCTGGGCCCAGGCCCCTGATATATGGGGGAGGACCCCAATCCCCCATGCCCAGAGTCCCTGGGAACACTGGCTCTGGAGCAGCTGGAGGCAGGGAGGGAGAGGTGGGGATGCACTGTCCAGGCTGCCTTACCTAGATGGGCTGGGGCAGAGTGCAGTCCTCCCCACAGAAGGCTGCCCAAAGAGTGCACTGCTGCAGCCAGAGCCCACCTACCCTGGCGCCTGGGCAGAGGCACACGGGCTCTCCCACAGAGCAAAGAGCCAGGGCAGCCACCTCCTGCTATAAAGGAAAAGAGCCCTAAAGGCCATCAGTGGAGATCACCAGGCCAGCACTCCCACAGCCTGCCCTACACTGCTTTCAGTGCAGTGCTGAGGGATGCAGCAGGACAGGCAAGGAGTTTGCAGCTGCAACTGTGGCTCCAGCTGGCAGGCTCCTGAGAGCTGGCATGTCACTGGGACAGCCTGTCCCAAACCATGCCCTGCCATTCTCCAAGCTGTGGGCAGCAGCAGAGGCTCTCTGTCCCTGCAGAACTGTGTCCAGTAGTTGTCCTTGCCCATCCAGGTGACGTCCTCCCTTCAGGGGCCACAGCTGAATGGTGACACGCAGGGGAAAAGTGAGCCCAGCTTGGCCTGAACACTAGGTTTCCTTTCCTTCCAAAACTCACCCAGTGAGTAGCAGTGTTCCTCCGTTGCCAGATGGGGCCATTGCGGGCCCTTGCTTGGGATCAGACTGCAAGAAACAGGTTGCACTTGCAGCACAGAGGGCTGCCAGCAGCTGCCACCCAGCAGCAGCAGCCTGAGCGTGGCAGAGCTGGGACGCTCTGCTCTGCTAGGCTCTCTACCCTGAGCAACATCCTTCTTCCCAGTACCACCAACAAGGACGTGGCAGCATTCCTGAGAGCTCCCCAATCCTTCTACTTGCCAAGTGGCACCATGCACCTGGATTTAAGAAACCTTTTTTCCTCTCTACATACTTTGATGACCACTGCAGGCAGCTCCAGCTGATATTTAACTACAACAGCCTGTAAGGCTTAAAAACATTCTGACTGTGCATTCCACCAAATTCATTTATTGTAACTAGAGGTAATGTGGAAGCCATGGAGACTAGACCCTCGACCTGACTATTCTTGAGATGTTATTTACAAAGCTCCCTGGAGAGTTGTGTTTACTACCCTGGCCTTCAACTACCAGAATACTTTTGCCCAATCTATAGATAATCTCATATTACAGGTCCATGTTTTTCAAGTAGTAAGATTTTTAAGATAACCTGGATCTTTTTAACTCGTTGAGTATTTGTGATTGATGCTGCCCCCTCAGAGCCTTATCTCTTGCATTTCTTTATTTTCGTCTAACAATGTAACTTAAACACAGTTTTAATAGAGAAACAAGGTATATTCCCACATATAAATACTTATACAGAATGGTAAAAGCCTTCCAAGTTTTCTTCCACAGTTTCCTCTGCATTTTTGGAAGTCAGTCTTGGAAGAGAAGAGGTCAGCCATAAATTATTCATATCCATCTTGAAAATGACAGACCTGCTGGTTTGATATTGCAACACTTAGTCCCCTAAATTCTGTCTAATAACGGTACCTGCATTCCTCCTTAATACACTTCAGTCTTATGTGAAGTTGTAAGCGCTGGGACTTAACTAATTGTAATCTATGCCTAATGCTTAATAATAGAATTTTTTAGATTATGTATACATGCAATCAGAACATACTCTGTTGTGTGTATTTCATTCCAATCCTGTGCTGAGACAAGATTTTTATTTGAAAAACCAGTTCTGGAAATGAAAGTAAGCCCCGCCACTCTGACATATCTGTCGGTGGATAGCAGTATGATGTGCAGCATCACAGCCCAGAGACAGACAATCTGCCTTACTCCTGTTTTTTCTCACCTTTCTGGACCAGATTTGCAGGCTGACATCCCTGCCTATCCTTACCTCTGCATGTGGAGGGAAGCTGTTGCTAAGCAACTGTGGATCAGGCACAGTAGCATGGTTTGAAAATGAAGAATTACTTAAATTAATTTTCATAAAGACAAGATACAGTTGAAGAACAAGGAGAAGAAAGGGAAAAAAGTAAAAAGCAGCTGTGATTTGCATGAGAGGACAGAGACTGTCCAAAGAGAAAAGGGAGTTTTGGAAGCCAAGAGGAAATGATATGTGGTAAAAGTGTAAGAAATAGAGAATTAGGTGTTCTTCAGGACAAGCACTGTCTCTGTCGTTGTACATCACCTAGCAAAGCTCCAGTCTAGGGATCTTCAAGGACACTATCATAATAGAAACAAGTCAACAAAAATTGCTGCCACAGAACCTTCCACCTCTGCCTCTCTTTGGTCCTAATTTAAACACAGCTGCATAGCCACTGCTACTAGGAGATAAAGAGTATGAAAGGAAAAGTAATTTAGTACAATTTTTTGTCCTGGGAAATGTTTACCTCCACTGATTCATTAAGCCACCCCGGCTTGATGACATCAAGCTTATGGCAGCTTCAGGTGACTGCATGGTGACTGGGGACTTACCATATATTTTTTTGTAACCCTAGTAATGTCACTAAGCATTCATGCATAGCCCATAAAGAATTTTTCTTCCACTAAGATGTTCTGTGCTAACTAAACATGACCAAATCTCCTTCTTTTGTGTTGCTTGAGTTCCTAGACTTCAGAATCTGGATCAAAACATTCCATGAAAAAAGGACATTGGCTATTTGGCTTGATATCTTACATTATTATTCTAGAGATAAAAAGGCCAAGCAAAAACTATGCAAGTTCTTCTGAGCATATGAATGTTTTGTCCTTAATTCACTGCAATAGTACTTACTCCCATCTATATTCACTTCTCATGAATATTTGAGCAAACAACTTCACAGGCTGAAGTAGTCTTGGGAAAAAAAGTATGTAAATATTGAAGAATACTCTAAAAATACTCTCTGTACTATACAGTGATTCTACTGGTTACACCCCCACCAGTCAGATAGCACATGTGTACGTCACTGAACTTCTGGTCTTGTTATGACAAATCAATATGAATGAGAATTCCAATACTGAATATTTAGACTGGAAAATTTATAGGCCAGGAACTCCTTATTACAATTAATTTGTGAATGAATCTGAACTAACTCAACCCTCTCCTGATATTCAGAACACTGAAAACAAAAGCTGAGGGAAATAAGTAAAGGTGACTGCTTTTCACCAATGCAGCTTTGCATGTGGTGGGTATGTTAATCATTTGTTCTATTTATCTCCTGTTCTAGATGTCTGCAATAAATTTTTAGAAATCTTAGTTCACAAATATATCTTCAGACAATTTTCAGATACTACCTAGAGTTTTAAATAAAGCAAAATAGTTAAATCATAGAGTTATTCAGTGACAGAGTCCTATTGGATGGATTTCTTACATAATTCATATCTCTGAAGAACTTTAAAAAATAATTGGTTGTTTCAGTAATATATCTTATATGTAGGTTTTCAGCATGTAACCTAGACCTCTCTAAAGATGTTCTTAAAATTAGGGACTTTTCTTTTGGTTTTGGTATTGTGAGGAATGCAGCTGACTTATCCATAGATGCTGTATCCTTCCTGCTTTGCTATGTTGCTATCAATCAAGAGAGAAGTACTCATTTTCTGTATTTGAAGTTCATCTTTTCAATGTCTTTATTCATTTCAGTGAGACTTTGATGTCACAGATCTGAGAGAAATATCAGGAAGAGCTGTAGAGAAGAAAGGATGCCTAATCTTCATGATCCTTAATGAGAGAAAACCTGAATGTCAGCAGGGCAAATCTGCCGCCTGAGAGGATGAGTTCAGACTGCCATCTGGGGGATTTAGGACTGATAGATCTGGCTGGAGGGCTGAGAAATTCAGCATATGTGGTGGATCTAGTGGGGTACCTTCCAGTTATCAAAGCATTCCCTGCAAAAATCTTATCCAATGAAGTTTTTACTGAGTTTTTCAGTTTGCAAACTATTTGTTAACATGGCTTGATTTCTGAGTACTTGTAGAACTCTTTAGATGAGTAATTTTTGATCCAGAGCTTTTTCTCCAACATCCCTTCAGCGTGTTTCTGATCTGTGACTAGTTACTTAATTGACATGGGAGTTTTGTTCAGTTTTGTTTGGCTGGTTTGGTTTTTTCCCCTTGGTTTCCTTTTGAAGAGGGAAGTAAAGTACACTGAATATTAAAGCATGGTTAATAAACAAAAATCATGCTATCTTAGATCATATGGTCGTACAGGTCATATCATCTGTCTGTAGTCATCACCAGAAGAAAAAAGGACCTTCACTCTCTATTCAGGCATTCATAAGTAGCTGGGGAAATGCTTCCCCAAAATTTGTGTGTACAATATCGGGTTTGTGCAAAAGCTTTATGAATAACATAACACAAATGGCATCTAACATATCAGCTGTCTAGGGAGCTAATTGCCACCCACAAATACAGGTAAGAAAATCATCACTGGAGTGCAACCAGGAACGTGCAAGACGGCGTGACATGAATCTGCAGAAGTTGTGGCTACAGAAGAGATCAAGCTACATTCATCCACACCATGCTGGTTCCCGCTGCTATCATAATTCCCTGAATCAAGAGAAAATGTCTTATTCCAAGCAGTGGATTAATTTAAACTTCTTTCAGTATTTTAGCTTATTGCCATGTATTTCTCTAGCAAAGCCCTTTAGGGCAGGGAAAGGCATTCCTAGATAATTTCCTAGGGATGCTGGGATACTATCTATACATTTTTCCAATGTCCCTAATTTCACATGCTGTTTGTCTTATCTTTACTCGTTGTATTTGTGTCCAAACAAGAGCTTTGAGTGACACAGCAGTTTTTGTTTCCAATGGCAATTGAGTAATCATAGCTTATGTAAGAAACTTAATTTCTTTGCAACTGCTTTCATCTGTCATGAAGGACAATATCAGTGAAAAGAAATTATCCTAAGTTTCTGTATGCAACTAATTACCCTTTTATAAAACTTGAGACTGTTTTACACAGTCGTGATAAAGATGGGATTCCCTATCATGTATCAGCCTAAATTGTGATTCTAGTTTAAGATCTGTAAAAGCTGAATCTAGTTACTTTCTACAGTAACTTAGATGATTACATGAACTGTATTGTGAATAAGAGTATGTGTGATGGCAGATCCACTCTATATAGGTGTAAGTAGGCTGGGAGTGAGTAAAAAGCAGATCCTGAACCAATACATTCATATAGTGTGGGTTTTTTTTCTAAAAAAATATACCTGTTCAGCAGTTATTAGACATGTTTTCCTATACACAGAGAGAAATCTCAACCTCATCTGTGCCAGAGTAAGCTGCACAGCCAGGCATTATGTTTGGTTTTTATTCACAGCTTCAGAACAGAAGAGTTCAGCAGGGCATCTCAGCAGTGCACTTCAATGATTTTTTTTTTTTTTTGAGAACTATAAAATTTGTTGTTTGTAAGCCATGCAGCCCTTTCCAGCTGAGATCATGATAGTGGTAGTGTCTGAAAAGTTTTTGCAAAACTGGAGCCTGCAAACTACTGTTCTTTCCTCAGCACATTCATTTTATTATTTCACACATTCAGAACCATGAAGAAAAAGTAAGAGAGGAGATCATAAATAAATTAACTAAGGAAAGTATATCCTAGAGATACACACAGATAGAGATCGTTGTCTCTAACTTCTCTTTTGTGCTTCTGCATTGCTTTCTAAATTATTTTCTTTTTTTATGGGGAAACACCCCATCAGCAAGAAACAACTGAATTTTTCTTATCATCCTCAGAAGCTTTAATTCTAGGAATTATTCATGTAGTGAGGGGCTTACCCACACAGGCACAGAATGTTACAAATCTATAGTGAGCTCCTGAAGAGACCCTCATGGATATTTTAGAAAGGAAAACATTTTCCTAGTCCTTTTCACTCTTTAATCCATGGCAGTGGTTATTCATGGCCAGAGCAGAAACATGATTGGCACTACCTACTATTTTTAATACTGTGGATGTGGTTGGTGTGACTGGATTAAGGCTGTAGACATAACCTTTCTGTTGGAGTGCTTTCTCTGTCACCTTCCCATCTACGCAAGGTAACGAATCACATCAAAATCAGAGTGCCATTTATTAAGGTGTACTTAGACATCTGTGCACATTGTCTCATATGCTAAGCAAATAGTAATTTGTCTTTTAAGTCCTCAGTTAGGAGCATCAGTAGATAACCAATCTGTTTACATACTCACAGAGAATTAATGTCGGTTAAGATACAATCAATTTACATCCTGTCCTCATCTGTTCACTTCAGTGGGATTTTACTAACTTTTCTTATTTCTATATGTAACTCCAGAGAAGTAGAGATAGAAGTAGTTCATTGTTAGAAGGCACAAGGAAAGGGGACACCCATAAATGCCTCTGAGATGATGTGCTGCATGCAGAAAGCAAGCAGCTGTGTATTGCTGAGCTGGATGACATGGTTAGGATCCAGATCTCAGCTATAACTATGAAAATTGCATGATTTGTGCCTCTCGAGGGGAATAAATAACCTCTAGATAAAGAAGGTGGACAGAGCAGCTGCTAGCTTTAAGCTCTATGTAATTTATTTAACTTCATAGTGCCATGGGCTCGTTAGATTGTGCAGTGTCACAAGCACCAAGTGTGCCAGTAGGCTAACAGTTAATCCCATTAGCATTAGCTGCTTAGTTTCTAAAACTGGAACTGAAATACTGCATGACAGTCTTGTTCAGCTTCATTATTTTAGCTAGACTTCTCCTTCAGATTTGGAGACCTACACAGCATGAAAAATAAATTCTCAAAAGAAATTAGGTTGGCAGGGAAAGAGTTTCTTTTCACCCTTTCAAACTGCCTGCACAGAATAGCATGTGCTTATCATGCAGAACGATAGTGCAATTACAGTACTTACATAAATGGCTTTCTAATTTGGCATTTTAAACAAACATTTTCAGATGATCCTGCTTGAAAATACCTATTATACTAATTTCAAATAATAAAAAAATACTAACTCCCTTTTTATGCTACCGTACTTGCATAGGTTTCAGGAAGAAAACTTTATTTCCTGTGCTTCTATTTATGCTGTCGTCTTTTCAAGAGTCAATCAGAGTATTGCACTCATGAAGTGGAAGCAAATTGAGTGGCTAACACGGCCCCCTCTTCACAATCTCATCTCAGAAATGGCATTAATTCTGTGTATACATCATCCATGTGGTTCTAGGGAGAACACGTCCTGAGTTCTGTAGCACAGACATCCATACCTTAGACTCTACATGGCTTTTCACAGGTTCAGGAAGATAACGTGCCTTGAAATTTAGTTTGGATTTTATTTTTTTTTTAGTAAATGCAACTGCAATTCACTCAAGTAGCATTCAGTCTTCGTGTGCAGGAGGCAGAGCTCCTGAGGGAGGCAATACAAAAAAATCAACTCAAAAGATCTTTTGTTCCCTAGAAGAGTTGTGTTTGGTTTGGTTTGAAAGTGTGATGGTGTTGGGGAGAAGACTCCAAGCTGTGCATCTACTGATAGTCCCTTTATGTTTCTGACGGCTGATTAAAATCAAAGAAATGATGTCTGATAGGCAAAAGCCACATGCAGGTTGTCTGATAAGCTATAGCAAAACAGAAGCAGTGCACACTTCTGCAGTAACAGGAGACAGGTCCTGTGTTTTCCAGTTTACTGGTAAAAAAGCAGTATGTGATTCCTATATGTTACTGTTAGAGGGCAGCAGATCTCCTAAATAAGGTCTCCAGACACCATGACCTAGTTCTACCAGGGCTTTGTGGCATCTGCACTGGCCCAGAGAGCTTGCCCATCACTAGTTTCAACCTCCTGGTCTAGTCAGCAAGGAATTTTCTAAGTTTGCATTTCTCAGGTTAATATCCTCCATGTTCAGTCTTTCTTGGCTCAGATTTTGGGGAGAATGTGAACAATTTAACAAACTTCCTCAGTATGGCAATATAACTAAAATCTATCATTCTGTTATAGTGAACAATATTCCTACTAAGCAGGTTTTTGAATCACCTATTGTTTCTAACATTCAGGAGTGAGACTTTCAGGAAAATGAAATGCTGGACTCCAGATAGTTTTTTCATTGTTAGGAGCATACTGAATTCACAGAACCACAGAATCACAGGATAGTTAGAGTTGGAAAGGACCTTTGGAGATCACCCAGTCCAACCTCCCTGCCAAGGTACGGTCAGCCCGAGCAGGTGACACAGAAATGTGTCCAGATGGGGTTTGAATGTCTCCAGAGAGGGGCACTCTGTGACCTCCCTGTCCCTGTGCTCTACCACCTTCAGTGTAAAGAAGTTCATCATGTTGAGGTGGAACTCTTGCGTTTTAGTTTATGGACATTGCACCTCATTCTGTTACTGGGCACAAGTGAATTATATGATAAAATTCTGATACAACCATTTAAACATATTGAATATCTGCTTTTTAAGCTTGCAGGTATGTCATCAATACTGTAATTTTACTCTCTTTATCAGGATATCTCCATGACCTTCTGCTGCTTCAGCTCTCATCACACATCTGTCACCTTGGACAGTGGGGGAAAAGTGAGAAAAAAAGTAAAAAACTGGCTGAGGTTGCTGGAAGCTTTTTAAGCTTTAACTCTTTCAATGATTATAATTTAACAGTTAAAGTGTTAAGCAAACCTACATATCCTGACCTAGGATCCTGTGGCAGTTAAGCCCTGTAGATTCAGTTCCACATCATAGGAAATATATCTTCAATTTAATTTTTGTCCATTTTACTACACTGATTTCCAAAGGAAATTGACTGTATTCTTAACTCTGTATAAATATCACTCTACAAAAGGCATTTAATTGCCTTCTCTGGATTTTTTGTTTAAACAGCAATAACTTCAGACCTCAGTCTTCAAAATATATATTCTCTGAGGAGGGTAAGTTCTCCCTCTAAAGGTGGCAGGAAGAAAAAAAAAGGTGACAGCTTATTAGTTCACTGACTGCTTGAACTTAACAGCCCAAGAAATCTAATAAATGTATCCAGAAGTCACTGTTGTCATTCCATGCCAGAGTCATAGATTTATATGTGTGAAAGTCCAGTTTTCTTTCAAGAGCTATGCAGGCAACAGCATGAAGATCGAGTTGAGCTTGCTTGTTATTACTCTACACAAATAACCAAACACCAGATACCTGGAAATGCCTCAATTAAGATTATAGCCAAGACTTGCAGGCACACTTCTTCCCATATCTCATTACTCACCCTCTGCCAACCAACTTTCATGTGTGAGGTAAGCAAGATTCTACAGAAGCCAACTCATCCCAAAGACATTCCTTCATCTGTTCTGCACATTTGAGAGAGCAGGTATATCCCGGAGAAAGCAGAATGCCATCATATAGGCCGGATTGCATTGCAGACATGTAAGGGAGAATGGGAGCTGCGCACAGAGCCTTAATTCTGGCATTTCTGACTCTAAGTGCTTAACTACTAAAGTGCTTGAGCTACGTCTTCTTTTAAAAAGCACATCACTTTGCCTTGTTGATCCCACATTGACCCAAGACCTCACAGGTCCTGATTCCTTTTGAATAAATGTAAAAAAATCTAACTGATTGAAAGAGAGGCGAGACCAAGCCTGTATCAAGATAACAGAGTGCCTGGGCCAGTTTGGAAGCTGCTTCTCAAAGCTGCTGGGGAAAGTCACAGCTCCTGTGGATTCTCCTCTAGCCACATCAGCACTTTGATGGCAAGGGTAGCAACATCTCCTCTGTGTCTCACGAAATGGAAGATGTTATTAATATCATAGCCAAAATGAAGAATATAAAAACCACAGGTGTTTAATTTCTTTCTGGCATCTTGTCCCCTGAGCTATAATGAAAACTCAAGAGATTTGCTATTGGACAACATTTTCCTAGTAATAAACACAACACAAAACAGCAGAAAAGTCAAACTGTAACTTGCTATTGTATAGTTTTTCTTCTAGACAATGAACATAAAAGCCCTTTTAACGGTGTAGAGACTTATAAGTTTAGGTCTCATTAAAATTTCAAAAGGTATGTGCATAAATAAATCTACATAAGTCAACTTGCTTCAGTGTAGCTTCTTCAGAAAGTCCAGTTTCAGCTAAAGGATAATATTTCCCATTAGGACTGGTTTTACCTACTCCATTACTCATTGCTGGATTTATTTAAATAAATTAATTAATGCCTCTTGTGGGATATGGGGCATCTGGTTGATGAAGAAGTTCTATAAAAGGAATACTATTGGACTACTTTACCTTGTTTATGTTGAGAAGAAAGAAAATTCAGCAACGAACTGACAGAAAACTTCACTTTATGCAGGCTGCATTTTAATTCAGAGAAATCAAATGCAAATCCTTTGAAAATCTGTTCACAGTAGCATTAGTTAAGTAAAATATTTAAGTATGGCAAAGGAGTGATCCATTGACAGGAAGCTCAACAGTAGCCAAGAGTGTGCCCAGGTGGCCAAGAAGGCCAATGGGATCCTGGCCTGGATCAAAAATAGCGTGGCCAGCAGGACCAGGGCAGTGATCCTTCCCCTGTACTCTGCGTTGGGGAGGCCACACCTTGAGTGTTGTGTTCAGTTCTGGGCCCCTCA
>VWZD01011951.1:837711-883167 GCA_013396695.1 Sakesphorus luctuosus | reverse complement strand
GATTCTATGATTTTACGCAGTAAGTATTTGGTAACCTCATGTTGGCACTTCTAACTCATGTCCATGGGGGCCCAGTAACAACACCTCAGCCCATCTAGCTGCGCCCTGCTACTTCTTCCTTTTCAGGGCCTTTCACAGAAAGGTATTGAGGACAGGGTGTCTGCTGTTCAATGCAACCAGGCCAATACAAAAGAACTAAGATAAGGTAATGAGCATCTACATTATTGCACATTTAGCCCTGTAAGTTCAGAATCTTACCTCATCTGATTTTGGGGGTATTTTTGCTTGCTTTGTTAATACAAACTTAGGATGGAAACTCTGCCTAGAAGTTCAACTTCATCATTAATTATTTAGTAGAAGTGCTTGTGTGCAGGAGTCATTTCTTCTTTCTCCTCTTTCGTGGTGCATCTATTTTGAATATAGGTGTTGTTTCTTCCTGTGATTTTGCATTTCATGGGTTGCTATTGCTTTGGAGGAATTATTCAGAAGGTTTCTGCTACACAAATAATTAGGAATCTGTCCAAAAAAGAGACCTTCAAGAGTTACCTGGTTTCAGACTACTTGTCTACCTAAACATATCAGCTTGATTAAACATACTAAATACACGTTTCTTCATAAATAAATAAAATCAAGAAAGTCAGAGTTTGCACTTGTGATGTTCACTCACAACTCCAATATTTAATAAAATCCTGTCACAAGGGACATTAGCAGTAGTCCATAGAGAGGACCATGCCATGAAAAATTTTTCATCTGGACAATAAATGTGGGCCCTTTTTACAGGCTCAGCCTAAATATAACTTAGGTGTAGGATTGAGAGAAAGAGAAAGCCTGGAAAGCTGCAGCTGCAGTGGGGCTAGAAAGGCACATCCAAAGGGAAGTGCGGGCTGTGGAGAGAACTGGGTTGAAAAAACCTTTTTCCTGCATAATGGCTAGTTGCCATTACCACTGCCATGTGTGCAAGGATAATCTACAGATTATGGTTATTTTTAGTGTTAGGATTCAGGTTTGGGTTGAGCGTAAGCCTAGAGCTGCAGTTGGAGTGGGTCTGCAAAGGGGCTGCCAAAGGAAAGTGTGAGCTGTAAAGAGAATGAGCTGGGAGAAGTTTTTCTAATGAGAAAGATGATATAGGGTGGACATCAGCCAGGTCTGTGAATATTTTCTGCTCTCCTGTTGAATGAAGATAATGTTCAGGCTCAGAGAACTTAATCTAGGGTTGTCCTCCTTCCCTTTCTGATATATCTGCAGATGGATAATAAGAACAGCCTATTTAAACAGCATATCATATGGTTAAATATCCCAACATCCAGAAGACCCAGTCTCCTGTACCAGTTTTATTCAAACCAGTTGAAGGAATTATTTACCACTATATTAAATATCTTACTTATGTCTCAAGCATTTCTGCCTAACATGGTAATTTAAGAACTCATTCATTTTTCCCAATCTCTTATTTTTCAAGTCCATTCCTAATACACTTCTTTTACTTTTTTCCTGGTGCACTGATATTACACCAAGGTCAGCGACAGCAACAACTGAGCCATGCTTTTGGTATGCATTTGGTGGTATTAAAGAAATTAGTTCAAAACTGCAGAAACAGCTTTTCACTAATAGCAGAAGTAATTTGTTTCATCCGAAAGTAGAAGAGAAAATGTCAATGTGCTAACTGCTTTGTTTTTAGGTTTTTTCTTTGTTTTAATTTTGTTTAAACTGAGAAAACCTGGTAGCTCTAGAAAAGAAAAGGTTTCTTTGTACCAGTTTCTCATTGTAGAGTCTGAGGCTGTCCAGGAATAATTCTCTATCTGGTTCACTGAGATCAGCCTGCAGGTGGGGAATTAACAATGATGCATTCTCAAATCAAAGCTTCAACCTGAATCGGGAAACAAATACCCTTGGATTTTCACAGTGTAGACAGCTGTACCCAGATGTGAATTTCACTGACATTACTTACCTCCTGTGCAAAAATGCAAAGCCAGAAATCTGAATAGAGCAGATAACAACAATTTTCTTTAATGCTTTCTAGCCAATGAACACCCCAACAGAAAACTTTGGAGATGTGTGCAGGTTCCTGTGGGCATTTATAGAATGCAACAGACATTAAGGAAACAACATCATGCAAAACAACAGCATAGGGTTTTTATTTTCAGAATGATAGGATCAAAATAGGATATTAAATAAAGAAAAATAAATATTAAACAAAATAAAAAGGAAGAAATGTTCATTGCCTTTTGAGGGATGCATGAGCTTTCTCCAGAGAAACCATTTCTCCACATAACCTAAACTGCCACATGGCTGCTGCTCCAAGCTCTGGGGGGCTGCAGCAGATGCAGTGATGGCTCTTCCCCTGGCAAAGCTTTCTATGAGGTCCTTTAGGCTTGGTTATGCATCAGAAATGGTATAGAATGAAAGCCTGGAACATGCAACTGCTTGTGCCTTATGTGGGAGCACACTGGTTCAGGAGAAGGAGTGGGTCCTGGCCTGAGGCTGCTCTCTCCTGAGGTGTCCACCCACACCTCTCACCACAAAATTTGCCCAAGTAATTTCTGAAAAATGCCCACAGTGAGGATAAAAGAGCAGTCCATCATGAATTTTGAAAGATGTTTTTATTGTTTGGATACTCTGACCTAGCTGAATGTGGAAATATAATTTGAGCAGACAGGCAAAATACTGGCTTATTAACTTTAATGTCCTCCAATGTCTCCCTAGGAGCAGGCTGTAGCTAGAAATTATTAGCTATAGGAGACCTAAAATGTTACTGTTTCATTTTTTAACTACTTTGTCCTAGTTGACTACAGCTGAAAGCCCGGGAATGGACCTGTTTGCACTTTGTTGCTAACACTGGGCTGTCAGGAAGAGCATTCGAGGGCTGTGATTCTGCAGACCAGAGGAATGTGACTTAAATGTCAAGTCATTATAGCAGATTAAAATGAGAGACACAGAGTTTTACAGACCACCAGCAAATTAAAAGCCTACAGTGTACAAATGTAAACCAGTAGATGAAGCACATTCCCTCAGCCCAGGGAACACAGGCTGAACTAGTGCAAGCAAAGGCTGAAAAACAGTTTTCATCTCGAGTTAGAAAGGGAACAGAGACAGCAGTGCTCTTTCATCCCTGTACAAGGCTGTTCCAGGTATTACCCCTAATCCCTCCAGAAATCAAGGACAGTTTTGCTTATGATCTTTATAGGTGGCAGCCTGGGCTTTTATTATCACTAGGGGAAGATTTAAATATTCAATACAGGTGTACTAAGATCACAGAGCTGCACTTATTCCTCTTCCCAGGGAGACAGGAGCTCCGCCACCACCACTCGCTGTCAGCTCATACAGAGGAAACTTCCTTTCTCTATGTCTTTTGAAGGCTCAAGAAAAGGGAGAAAAAGAACCCCAGTGCAAATACACTAATTTAGGGGAACTAGAGATATCCTGGCCAAGCAGTAAAGTAAAATTGCAGCAGTACTCTGAGTGGAGTGTCTTCCTTCAGAGTCCAGAATATCTGTCTTTGGACTGACCACAATGTTCTTATGATTTGGGTTTTTTGACTGATCTAAGTTGTGTGGCAATACCCTGCTTGTTCTCCACACACTCATGAAGCTAACGTCCCAGTTACCTGCAAGGACTGCAAAACTATGAGTTTTCTAGAGTCCCCAACATCTCCCATACCTTTTAACAGTCATCCTGTTGCCAACTAGCCCTGCAGCTGCAAGGAAATCTGGAATACAACTGCGCAACTCTCTTAGCTTTGGAGTTCTGTGTTACTGTTTCTCTTTCTGCTACATGGAAGAAAATCCCTGCTCAAACAACTCTTAAATGCACTAGCATGACTTTATTATTATTATTATTTTACTAGCCTATACATAAATACCTCATCATGAGGTAAACTCAGCACAGTTGTACTCTTTTACACTGCCCTGGTTCCAGATCAGGTCACAGTGCAAAGGAAATCTGGGCAGCTGGCTCAGCAGGTACTGGACTGAAAAACATGTCTCTTTTCTAAACATGAACTTTCAGTCCACCTGCACTTGTGAAATAGAGCTCTCATCTCTCCTTAGGATACAGCCCTAATTGTCCTTCACTCCTACCACAGCTACACCTGGATCTACTGGGGCAGACAGACACCTGCCAAGCCCACATGGCCACCTGGCTCACCAGCAAGCATGAGGGGCCTATGTGCCTGGGATGCATGAAGGTTCCAAGCCCTTATTGAGCCAAGGGGCTTCAGGGGTTGCCAGGAGGGCAGTGCTGTAGCAGCCCAAGTACAAGGGGACCACACTGCTTAGACTGCCAAGAGGAGTGAGGGGTCCTCTCCTGCTCCCAGGGGACAGTGGTAATGGAGGGTTCAAGTGCCCTCACTGTTGAGGAGAAAGTAACTCCTGCCTTTATTACATCACCTTGAGTAGCTACCTGGTAAGTCAGGGATGTGGAAATAGAAAGAAAAGCATTTTAAAACAGGTGTTTATTCCAGGCTAAAGAAACGAAACTGGCAGTAGCCTGC
The DNA here is from genome assembly GCA_013396695.1 of Sakesphorus luctuosus. NCBI lineage: Eukaryota > Metazoa > Chordata > Aves > Passeriformes > Thamnophilidae > Sakesphorus > Sakesphorus luctuosus. Next base: position 878,681 of record VWZD01011951.1, on the reverse strand, counting down.
CATGGCCAGCCCTCCCAGCCACACTGCTGTTGCACCCTGTGAAGGCAGGACCTACGTCATCCCTCAGCAGGATGTTCTCCAGAAATGTGGGCACACCACACTCGTGGTTACTGATGCTGAACATTATTTAAGGCACAGAGGGCAGTGACAGAATAATTTCTCAAGTGAGCTGCCTGTGCTCATACTGATCTTATGTTTGCCCAGTGGATTAATGGGAGGGAGTTGGATTCAATCTCAGCTGTTAATGGCATCTGGTTGATGAAAAGCAAACGTATCAATTTTCTATTAAGGTTGGTGGTAAGGTCATGTGGGCCTACTCTTTGTAAAATTAAACATAAGTCCCTCTTTCTAAACCATCCTGGGACAAGTGCTGACTCAAGGAAGAGCTGAGAGACATCACTGCCATGCAGAAATCATCTATTTCTGTTCTCAGAGAAAACATCCTGCTCTTGTAGTGCAAAATTACAGTCTTGGGCAGATAATGGATATGAAGCAACATTACAGAAATTTGTTGTCAAAGACAATTCCATGTCTTTGTTTTAATTTAAAAAGGCTAATGTAGCTGAATAACATTCTGTAAAATAATTATTTGCAGTAATCCTGCATTATAAACTCATGTCTTCATTTGTTGAATTTCCAGCTCTACAACAGTGAGTCTCTGTAAAAACATATTTAAAGCATTCAGAGGCATTTCTGTCAGTAACTGATTACCGAATATTTAACCTTTTTTAACATTTTTGCAAATAAAACAATTACTTATTTTTCATTTAGGTTTTCTATCACTATTACATGTTAAAAGCTTTAGCCTTTTTTATGAGTATGAATTAATTTAGTTATCCTGCATAAGTTAATAAAGTCACAGCCTTTTAGCCTAAATCAGGTAATTCTTTCTCGTGATGAATTTTGATTATTTTTCTGTATTTTTTCACGCACATCAATGTACTCCATTACTGTAGTTCATATTATTTTATTCCTGACAGATTGAAATTCCTATTGGCAAATACCAAAACTAAGCAAACCACTCATCAACTTACACATTAAGTCAATTTATTGATTTGCATCAAGTTTGACATATTACCAACGATTCAGTAAGCTGCAGTTAGGACAAATGTCTATTTATTCTGTACCCACTTCAGCAAGAGATCAGACATCTGTTTGTAAAGCAAATTTTTATAGAACCATGGGGAAGTCTTCCTGGCACACATCTGGTTAATATATATTCCCAACCAAATTTCCCTTTTTCTGGTAAAGTAATTTATCCACTTGCTTTGTGACTTAAAATAACTTGCAATGGTCACTGGCTACAAATCATGTGTCACATGTGTCTTATTTCAGAGCCCTGTTTTGCCTGATTTATTGTGAAAGTCAAAGAAGGAGTTACCTTAGCTATGGCCTTGAAGTTTTACAATAAAGTGCAGCTTTAGTCTCACTTAAATAGCAAGTAAACTGAAAGCTAAACTAAATATCAAGTACATCTGAGAATCAATATCTATTAACTTCGTTTTGTCAAAAAATATATATGTACACTTACCTTTGGTCAACAATAGGATTTCTCCCAATCTTCTTTTTTTTTGGTCTTTTTAAAAGAAGTACCTGCAGGAGACCACAAATGTCAACACTGCCAAGGCGAACCTCAGTAAGTTTCCTCCCTGCTTGAAAGGGTTGTTACAACAAAACATTGTCCTAGGTCTAACTTATCAATCCTTCATGGGGCTTTTTAGGCATTTATCCAGTATCTACCCATGCCATGACTAGAACAGGAGCAAGTAAGGAGTTTATAAGACATTCCCTGGCTTCTATGTCCCCAGGCTGTGGGACAGCACCCTCCGTGGCTTTGAATGCAGCCTCAGAGGGGAGGATACCATCTGAAGTATGTGGGGGGGTGACAGTGAGTGCATCCCTTAAGGAAAGCAGGTTACAGTTCTCCCTTAAAGAGAACAGACCTACCTGGAGTGTGTGTGGTGGCTTGTAGCCAATTAGAGGCTTTGATGTATGTAAGGTGAATTGGTTAACCAATAGTGTTGTGGCATGTTGGATGTGAGAGGGTATAAGAAGTGTGAATGTTACTGAGTGAGAGATGATCTAATAGGAACTTCTTCTACTACTACTGCTATGAGCTATGAGGAACTGTCTGTTATCTATCTTGAATAAACTCTCTAAGTTGTAAGCCTTCTGATCAAGCCTTCTGATGTCTGCTGTCTGCTGTGCCTGAGCTCTTCTGACCATCATCCACGGAGCCCCCCTGCCCAGGACTAAGGGGCTAACCCCAATACTTGGTGACTCCAAGACCTGGTGACCCCAATAGAAACAGCTGACTATAAGGCCCCATTTTAATTCCCATCGAAATTGCATTCCTGATTTTTGAGGAAGGGCACACCAAGGAGTGCAGCTGGTTGCAGGGCTACATCCACCTGCAAGGAGTCCCTGCAGTCAGGGTTAACATGAGCAGGCAGTTGTTATAAGAAGGATTTGATCTCCATCATTTTAATTCAAAGTATGATCATGACTTTCAGATTAACTTTTTTGTGCCTTTTTTTCTTCTATTTTTTAGGGGTGAGGAGAGAGGGCGTTTTGCCACTTAAGGTTTCATAAGAGTGATTTGGATGTGCCTCAAAATTTAAAGGAAAAGCTTCTGTAGTGGATACTTATACACAAATTCATTATGGATTAGCAATATTTGTGGGATATTTTGACCACTACTAAAATATTTTAGTCAGATCCTCAAGAGATACTGTCTGTGGAGTGACACCAGTGTACATTACTTTTGTGTGGAGACCAAAGAATCTAATGATCTCGGAAATTAATCTGGTAATCAAAATTCAACCATAATAAAAATTAAAAAACAAACCCCCCACTAGGAGCTGATTATTGTCAGAATGTTTTATCAATCCCAGCAGAGGCCAAAGACTGAGTGAATTAAAACCTTTTTCCTAAATACAGGCTAAGAAGCACTAGCATAGAAGAGACAGAGAAACTTCCTCTTGCCCGGAACAGTAAGATAAGCTTCCACAATTTTCTCTCAATTGGATGAAATCTCCACATCTGTCAACCAAGCACCTCACAGTGTAATTTAATTCACACATAGATGTGGAGAATACAAGGCAATTCAGCTGGGTTGGGTTGGTTTTTGAGCAAAGACACAGAAGCAGTCCAGAAAATTGAAAACTTCCTGGAAATGATTCTTTCCATTCTTTGGCCCAATTTTACCTGGGCTGAAGCTGTGAAGCTGTATGGGAGTAATTTATAAACTTATCTGAGAGCATGATGTGGGTTTGTATATACATTTATGCAGAACATTTTGCACAGCACTCTACAAACAATGACTTATATACTGGTCAGACATCAGCTATGTAAGCAAATGTGGCAGTAGCTCTGTTTCAGTAATAGCCCGCATGAATTTGATCCCATCTTACAGAGAAAGGAATGCTGGCCAGGCCATCAGAAGGAATATTATTCCCCAGCCTATTTCTAACGAAGTGCTGGATTGTGAGTCCCCTCTGGATGCTGGTAGCACAAGGGAAGCAGGACCCAGATCACAGCCCTGTCAGGAGGCCTGCAACACAAGTGCTGCAAAATTCCACACTAGGTAAGGGCACTCTCACTTTTTGCTCTGTCATGCTTTAGGTATATGCCATGTCACTTCATCTAGTGCCTGCCTAACAACATTTTATAAACTTATTAATTAGTAAGTTATTTTATGAATTATTAACTTTCTTCTTAATTTCAGCTTTTAAATACTTCTCAGGCAATAATGGCAAATGTTGAAATGTTTGTGTTCCCATCTGAACTTGAGGAGCACATCTCATCTTTAACAATACTGCTAGTCATAGAATCACAGGGTAGTTTGTGTTGGAAGGGACCTGTAAAAGTCATCCTGCACAAAGCAGGGACATGTTCAACTAGATCAGGTTGGTCAGAGCCCTCTCCAATCTGGCCTTGAGCATGTCCAGGGACAGGGCATCTACCTCCTTTTTGGCAACCTATTTTACCACTGTCATTGTAAAAAAAAGTTCTTCCTTATAGCTATCCCAAATTGACCCTCCTTCAATTTAAACCCATTACACCTTATCCTATCACAGCAGGACCTGCTAAAAGGTTTGTCCTCAGCTTTCTGTAGGCTTCATTAAGATGCTGGAAAGTGCTCTAAGATCTCCCTGGAGCTTTCTCTTCTCCAGGCTGAACAACCCCAACTCTCTTGTCCTGTCCTCATAGGAGAGGTGCTTTCAGCCTTTTGTGCATCTTTGTAGCCTTCCTCTGGACACACTTCAACCAGTCCCTATCTTAAGCTTTTTCTTTTTGTCAACCAGTTTGTAGCTGTACTCTTGCTTTATAATAGTCAGCATTCTTCAGGGGAGAAAAAACAAGAGTTAAGTAATTTCCACAGTAGAAGGACCAATTGGTTGAATTAACGGTAATGCCACAAGATGGTGCTGGACATTTCATTGACACAGGTCCTTGAAACTTTTCATCTGTTACTTCGGACTTGTTGGCTTCGTATGCTCCCTGACTAAACCTTTCTCCAGTTGAGGTTTTCTCTGAAAATGCATTGACTGACTGATGGCATGGGGATACTGAAACAGGCTGGAATTTCACCCAGGCTGGATAACAGGGTTTATGTTTTATGCTTTTCTTAAAACATCTCCAGTGTTACTTTGCAGTTGTGTACCCCATGATGATTTCACAAGAGGTCAACAAAGCTTTGATTCTGCTACAGAAAAACCCTCCAGATTAATAGCGTTTGCCAAGAACTGCTGTTGGCCACAGCAATCCAGGATGGTGACCTGACAGTGCAATGCAGATTTCATGGCAATTGTGGTGCTTTTTTGTTTTGAAAGACAAAAAAATCATACAAGCAGGACCTATGTAATTTCATTCAATTCAGTAAAATCTTGAGAAATAAAAAGACATCTTGGAAAAGAGATTACTTGCCTGTTATGGTTTATAATGCACTCCTGAACAGAAAGATATGGTCATAATTTCTTTCTACTTTCATTCTAAAATGACATTTTTGGTATTGGGAGGTTTCATGGACCACTTCTGACATTTCCATTTCATGACTGATAATGATGTTAACATTTCCTAAACAAATGCTTTGGAAAAAAATAGAGAGAACATTAAAACTTTTAGTTCAGATTGTCAGTGAGATGAATGGTCCCACAAAGATTTAATGCCACTGCAGATTATGCCTTGAAGTATAAAAGACATTTCATTCATACTCTTATGAAGTTCATGGAGTTTGGATTTGGATCCCGAAAAAAGCAGCCTGTATTTTATAATGAGAAGCATCCAAATCTGTAACCCTGAAGTCCAAAGTGTTTATGTTCCTATCTGAGCTTCAGGAGTACATCTTACCTTTAATTTGTGGTGCCTCTGTGCTCCACAGGATTTGTGGTCTCCTTTCCCACATACAATATCTCTTTTTTTTGGAAAAATCTCTTTTTCCAGCTGCTCTGCTGATTTTACAAGTCAACTCAGGACAATACAGCAAACATAGACTTTTAATATCAACATTTTAAGATCAGCTGAATCTTTCCACTGTTTATTTTCCTTACTGGTGGAGGAGATGAGTGGTTTCAGTGGCAAAAAGAGTAAGGTTCCAGCTCCCCTTTTGCCTCCAGTTTTGAGTATGGTAGTCATCTCTTGTCCTTCTTCAGTTTTACACCTCTTCACTGTAATAATAGGGCCTTTTTCCCAACTCCATGCCATCCACTAAGGCATATGATGCAAGTAGAAAGGGTGTGATTTTTGTTTATAGTCAGCATTGCTCCTGGGCCAGTGCTGGCAATGTTGTTAGAGAGGAAAGGTTAAAAACCACTCATCAGTATTTGCTGAAAATACTGACCATGTTTTCACTATGCAAAATTAGAATAGTTTGCATTTATGAATTGAATGGTTACCTCATTATGTTTTGTTAAGATAAGAATGTATTATTTTCTCAGACTGAAAGACAAATTAGGACACACAAAATTCAAGAGAATTATGTGCCATTGGACCCAATGGGTCCAATGGCACATCTGAATTCCTGATTTCTGTCTGTCCATCCCTTTCACAATTTGCACACACTGCATAATATCAAATGAGAATTACTTAGTGCTTGACATTCCACTTTAAACAGTGCAATCAACTAAAAAATCAGCAGCTCACAAACTAGTAATTCCAGATCTGTTTTTAAATACAACCATCCAAATATTTTGACATAAATTCTTATTACTGATTTTTACTTCTTATTACTTTTTCAGGAATTAACGTGACTTTTTTTAAAAAGAATCTATTATGTATATGCAGTATCATTCAGACTTATTGCAACAACAGATACTGGCAAGAATACAAGTATTCTTAATTGGTATTATAATAAATAGTAGCTTTTCCTAAGCATTCTGCTGTCTGTATGTTGCAGAGTGTGACATTGGTTTTCCTCACTTTACTCTTCAGTGTGGCTGCCAGAACAAATTATTTGTTTTCCTATTGTTATAAAAAAAAAGATGGAAACATGGTAGATTGCTACATAAGTAAAATTAAAATTTTTAATCTTAAGAATTATGTGTTTTCCTAAGCACATTCAAGTTTGGAACATTACATGGATTGCAACAGATTCTTAATGGAAGCAAGAATCTTGGTGTTTGCATAATGTCTTCTGTACCAACTGTCTGACTTCTGGAAAATGTGGTGAAATATTCATACTCCACACCCTGTGTGAGTGATACATTTATTGTAGTCTTCTGACTAGTGTAAATTACAGAATAAAATCTGCATTCAAAGTCATTTGTGGAGCTCTCATGCTGTCTGTCAGTGCTGGAATACTTTCTTGGTTTAGGATTCCCTGGCTCTAGAGGAGCTAAGGTGGCCTTGATGAAAATTAAACTGTTGGCTTAATGCTTTGATCATCTCACTGGTCTGTCCACCACATCACCCTTTCAATTACCCAGCCAAAGTCAATACGAGGGGGGAAATCTAGGGTTTTGCATGCTGCTGAATTTATCATGACACTTGTTACAATGTTATTGTTATGATACCTCCTAAGTAGACCTGGCTATAAGTAATGAAATAACGAAGAACTAATGCTTTGACACTTCCTGTCTCATCTTTGGGATGCTCTGAACTATGAAGAAGCCATGTTGTCTTGTGACTTCCATGGGAACAACCAAGCCAGCCTTTATCCTGCCTATCCAGGCATGTGGCATCAGGCAAGGGACAGCCTAGAGATGCAAAACAAACTTCATGTTTGGGTCTTGATTTTCTGTTGTACTCAAACACGCAAATTGCTTATACCTAAGCAAAAAAGGTAAAAACCCTGCACATATAGGTGGGATGTAGAATCACTTTTTATCACTGTGGTTGTTGCCTTTCTTGATCCTTACTTGGCTGGTTGTCCTAGTGCAATTGTTTGTGTCCCTCTCTCTGTGAGTTGCTCGTGGACAATTCTGTACATAACATACCATTCTGAGGGAGCACACTCTGTGAAAAAGCTCTTTGAGAACAAAGTTTGGGTCTATAAGGGAACATTCACAGAACTTTGAGGAGGTTTTGTTAGAAACTGTTCCTAATTATGTGGAACCACCACTGAGGTTGCATAAATTCTGATGTGTGTGCACCAAATGAACAAGAAATACTTTATGTTGCTGGGGGTATTATTGCTATTTGAGATAATATTCAGCATCACAATACTGACTTAAAACTAGGCTTAGCAGAGTGTAATATGTGAGTTGGAGCAGTCATTGAAAAGTCTTTGTGAATACGGTGTCAAAGGCTAATGTAAATATAGGAAGATCAAAGTAAACTTTGAAGTAGGAATGGAGGCTGTCATAGCCTAGCAAGACACACTGTACTTAGGCATGGCCCAACAGACTGGAAATATTTCATTTTTTATATCCTGTCCAAGATACCAGCCTTAGACTTATTTTTTATTATTTTTATTGTCCATTCTGGTTTTCACTGCCATCAAGCATGAGCTGCGCTGGCAACTTCTTTTACAAGCTTTCCATAAAGATATGGACCATATTTTGGTTTTGCAAACACTGTTAATAGCATCTCATCACACAGCAGAACAGTGCAGTTTACGAGCACCACTAGCACAGGATGAGTGCTGTCAGTTCCCCCATCAAACCACAGTGCAGTAAACAGCTGAATAAAGGCCCAAGAGAAGGTGTTGGGATGTAAGTGCATTCATACATTCATCTCCTTTCATCCCTCTCTACTTTCATCTTTGTGTAGCACCTCTCATACAAGCTACAGTGGTGGAAGTAGCTATGCCAATTCCCATTTTCCAGACCTGTCAAGTAGGATTAGAAGGGGCTTATCTCATGGTGCCAGCCATATATGCAACATGGAAGCAACACCTTTAACTCTTATCCACACAGTCTTCATAATTCTCGGTCTCCAATGTTAGAGGCTCCATGGAACAATCCTTCTGCCACTATAGCTCTCCAGTGCCTGTGGATGGGGGTTTTTTCCTGCCTTTCATTCCACAGAGGAAGGTGAATGAGCGTCTATGGTAAGTGCATACCACCTGTACCCAGATCCTCACATCTGAAGGCACACTCCAGTCAAAGTGACTTCTCACCAGTATGTGCAATGCAGCCTGACCACCAGCGGGCTATAACAATGAGCTAGAGCAAAGGCAGAGTCACGCTAGGTGAATTATGTCTACTGGAGACAAGTCTGAGCAAACAACCCCAAATCCTTATGTAGTTTTCTCCAAGACCCTCGTGTAGTCACATCCCATAGGGTAATAGGCATCTTTTATTGGCAAATGATGGACAAAATTTAAGTGACCTTAATTTATTACTTGTCAAGCTGTTAATAATGACTTCTGATTGTGTTCTCCTGTGCACAGGATTTTCTCCTGTTTACTGACTCCACTTTCTTCCTCCTCCTTTGGAGGTGTGAAAGTGGCCAAGATGTCATGCTCTGTTCATTCCTGGAATCCTTGAAGGACATGGTGCTGGGGGAGTGGCATAGGTGTTCTGGACGGAGAAAGCTGACAAACAGCAGTCTGGCAGTCACTTGCCACCAGCTCTCCTGGCTTCCCTCCCAGCTGAAAGCAGAAGACACAAGGCAACTGAAAACTCCTTTACATTCCCACCTCCTACCTGACCTGCAGCCAGCGAAACACCTGGAAATCAGGATCCCATTTTGAGTAGTTCTGTAGTGTAAGATTAGCACAATAACCATGAGAAAAGCCCTGGGTCTAGGTGATCCCCAGCAGATCAGCTATAGCATACACACTGACATTTCCAAACAGACCTAGCACCTTGTGGAGATTAAAGTAAATCCCAGAGTATTTTATTCTAGCTATAATCCTAAATAACAACAAATCTGGATCTGCTGTATAATATTAAATAACTCTCCCCTTACTCCTCGTCTTCCCTGTGTTAAAGAACAAATAAGCTTTGACAGTCAAGAGCTCAGAAACAAGGAAATACTTGAACACCAGCTGTTTTGTTTGGGGGGGAGCAGCCATCCCCTAACACACTCTGTACCACTAGCTTGCTTAATTGCATTACGTGCTCTCTTCTGGAGAGAGAAACTGCACCCAACTGAGCAATCTCAGGGCTTGCACTCAAAACGCTGATTGCTGGGTCAGTACTTTCATTATTATGGGTTCGTGGTGGAAACATAAACCACAAGAGCAGAGAGCTCTCATGCTTTGTACAGCTCAGCAGAATGTACAGGCTGCTCAGTTGGAAGGTATTTTATTAACATTGAGCATTCTCTTCACGCACAAATAGCTTTGACATTGTTGGCACTTAAGCAACAATTAAAGCCCCTGTTATCTAGTGTATTTATTTTTTTTTAAAGTGCTTTTCACTGGCATCTCCCTTTGCAACGTGGGGTGTTTATATCATCTCTCTGCCTTAAGGGATGTGGTATGATTGGTGGATCACTGCTTGTAGAAAGCCAGGCTCTGGGGATACAGCTGTGTTGCCAGAAAGTCTGCACACTATAGACACATCTTTTGAGCACTGCCAGTAAATTGTGGCTGTGACTATATCCCTAAGGGTTCACGAAAGGTTTTGAACTGTAGGTGTATCTCTGTGCTGCCAGAAAGAATGTGGTTGTGGATGTCTGCCTATAGGGATGAAAAGCTGTGGGCTGCTGATATATCAATATGTGCTATAATAAAGCCTGTCTGGAGTAGGTGTATCCCTCTGTTCTGCTAGAGGTCTTTGGACAATGCCAGAGCTATTTATCTCCACAGCATTTAGGACATTTGCTACTCTATTTGCCCTGGCAAACCTGCATGGTAATAGAGTTGTAGGTGTGATAATACATTTGTGCCAAATTACACCCTCTGTTAACATATGCACCATCCCTTTGAGGATCTCAAGATCATTTAAAATTGTTAATTAAGATTCCTACACTGGAGACACGTAGGGATTATTATGCCCATTGTACAGATGCACGTTGCCATGCTCCCTGTAAGCCTGGTGTGATGCCAGGGATGCACATAAACCCCCTGTACCCATTCTGGGCCCCCAGCTAGCTCTTCACCAATAACACTGATCCTGATAGCAGCTGAAACCAGTACTCTGAAACTGAGGGCAAAGGGAGCTTAGCAGGCATGTATACAACATACAAAGAAGATACCACATGCATTCATTTTCTTGCCTTCAGGAACTGCAACTTCAGGACAAGCAGCAAGAGACTGCCCAGGCTGCTGTTGCAGAGCCTGAGCAGTCGCAACACCCCTAAATATCAACTTCAGTGTGATTGTAGCACAACATAGCAGTCTGTACTACACACATCCCCGAAGGACAGAATTATGCAGCAGGACAGAATGTATAAACATGTAACAATATTCCCATCTGAATCTTTGTATCTGTGCCTGGTGTATATTTCGCCCCAAATGCTTAATCATCTCTGAGGATGAGTCTAGGCAAGACTTTCTTTCTCAAGCTACAGCAACTGTGAGAAGATGCTGAACTCAGACATATAACACACTAAAATTTTCAGAAGATTATGGGGATTCCACTTATTGTTCACTTACTACAGTTGCACCTTATTTTATTCTCAGCGTAAAAAGAAATACTGATTGTCACATTCAGTAGTAACCTAGAGCTGACAATATTTTTCTCTGAATACTCAAAAAATAGAGATTAACCAGGAAATGTATCTAATAATATGTCCAGATGAAAAAAATAGGCTCCAAATACCTGTCTAGATTCAGAAATATACTCAACATGTCAAGCTCATCCCTAATGGAAAGGATGACACACAGAAGCATGACTTCATGGCCATAAGGCCTTGAAAATGCACATCTGAAATGTTTGTAACAATATACATTTTGTCAGTTTTGGAAGCTACTTAAAAAGAGCCACATGATTCAACAGTGTGGAGGATCTGCAGGGAAAAGGTGCTTTGTGCCAGTAAGTCAGGGCTATTACCTTCGGCTCACGAGTCTGCATTAGTTTTTGACCATATGCTCAAGCTTGAATCATGTAGATGCTACAAAAATGTAAGAGAAACAGAAGATGTCACTTGTTTCCTTAGGCTCAAACCCCACTTTATAAAACCAGTATTGAACATTGCATGCAACATAGGTGTTTCTATCTGGTTTTTTTCCCTTGTAATAAATACAGAAAACCAGCTATAGATTTGGGTGATTTGGGTGAATATTGTGAGAAATTTTGCATTAAAATTTCCCAGTTTGAATGTTTAACTGAACACTGTGAAGAAAAAGGGACCAGTGGCTTTTGTAGTGCTTGTGGCTGAGCATGTGCTTTCCTTTATTTCCACCACCAAAGGTCCAGATGAACTCTGTTATTCCACTCGCTTGCTCTACTTTGAATATATCTCTACCTATTTCGTATTTCTGTTTTGCAAGGACTCCAATAAATTAGTTTACTGGTGATGGTATGTGGTAACAACAGCATGGTAAGGAAATATCACAAAAGGATTTGTCAAAGGTTTTGGGTTTGAACCTGCTGCCCTGAGGATTTTTATTGCAAAGGGATTTCCAGGACCTGGCTTCCTGCAGTCAGAGAGCAGAGCAGTATCTTGTGAGCTGTGTGTCAAGGCAGCTCTAGATGGGAGATGCAAACATCTCCTTATCTTGCACAGACACTTGTTCAGCCCGGTGGAGGGGACCCTCAGCTCCACCATCAGCTAATTCAACAAACATGGCTATGGCCACCTCCCTGACCCCACCAGGGAAAGCTGGCACCAGTCCCAAACCTATTCTAGCTGTCTCTCGGGGCTGCCAGTTTGGCTGACAGCCAGGATAAGTGGTGAGTGCCAGATTGCACTGCTCTTCCCTCAGGCAACAACCAGTCAGCCCAGAGTAACAGGGGTGAGAAGCTTGGGGCTGGACTGGAAGTGGTTTGGGGTGGTTTTTTGATCCACACAATGGTCTAGATTCTCTAAAAAGAGATAAGGATGTAGTATCAGGCAGGAGAGCCTGCAGCCTGTTTGGTATACTTGGGAGAACCCTATTCCAGGTCACCCAAGGGATGTGGAAAGGAATATGTAGGGGGAGTATCAGGGAGGGAATAGCTTAAAGGATCCTGCATGTCTTTCAGGCAAGGAACACCACCAGCTGGTGGCTGAAGAAGTTTGTACTTGCTCTTTCTTCCCAGACCTGCTGTTCCATCTGCTCTGGCAATTTCCAACCATTGCCAGTGCCATATCATTTCTCACAGCTGCGTTGGTGGCATGTGAATCCCTCTGTTAAGAATATTTGTAATCAGCTACAATTTTGATGTGCCGCCAATGTTTTCTCTTTCAGAAATTCCTCCAGGAGTGAAGAAATAGTAAATTTTCAGTCCCTTCTATTGTGGCAATACATGAAGAGAAATTCACAGAAGGTATTTTCCGTGCTGATCACTTTCTTCCTGCCAGATTTCAAAGCACAAAACAATAAATGTGTTGGAGCTTCTCAAAAGAGGTGGCAGAAAACTTTCATTGCATGAAGTGCTAACAGTGATAGGGATCACAGAGCATTGCCCAGCTCCATAAAACAGGCAGGTGAATTTGGCCCGTGTGGATTAAACAGGCTCATAGAAGGTGATAAAGGAAATTCAACCCTAGGTAAACAAAATAAAGACCTAAAATTCTCATAATCAAACTCCCTTTTGTGAGAAAAAATTACCTATAACAATGGTAATCTTAGTCTTTCTCTCCTCTTGTACCTCTGTGGCAAGACCTGGGGAGCTGCTCTGTTTCTGTGACAGCCTCTTGCCTGTAGATAAAGTCCACGAGGGCTGATAGCGCATCAGAATTTTATTCACAATTTTCCATTGCATCATACTAGACAACTACAAACACAATACACAGTGTTAGTTGAGCTGGTGTGACATGGGGTTTATTCTAACTCTAAAGTATGTCTAAACTCATCCCATCAACACTTTTTTGTCACGTATGAGACATGTAATGATTAATGGAGAGAGACTTCATCAAGAAGAGCCATTCCACACCCTCACCTACATATTACCAGTCCCCGCCTATAGAAAACATGTCTGGGCAAGACTCAACTATATTTGCTTGGTGAGATGTTTTCTCAGGAAAATAATGAGATTATTCATCCAGAGATTAGGGAGCTTGCTTTAACCTCTTCTTTGAAGGAACAGACTCTTTAATGACACAGTGCTGCTCTTCTGGCAATACACACAACTGTATTTTCCATGTTGGACTCACACCTGAACCTCCTGGCTCGTGTTTATGAGTTATGCTAACTGCTTTCCACTAGGAAAGCAATGCTGGAAGATGCATAATGATGTCTAATTTTGGTTTTATTTTTTTTGTACTTAAAATGAAGAAGTAGGTATAGTCACTGCTGCAGATGTATAAAAATGTTTCTTACCAGTAAATAAGCTGTATGTTGCAGAAATGCTTCAGTATTACAGTTGCCTTTTATTAGTTTGTTTGGTCTACCCTTTTAGTTACACTGAAGTAGTTAAAGCATTTTCTTATTGACAAAGGTTTTAGGATCTGATGGCTAGTTCAGTGAAGCTGCTATTCCATGTTTATAAATTCTGGTTTATACATTTGTAAACATTTGTTTGCTAGATGCCATTAGTTAACTCACCCCAAACTCTAGCATAGAGATATTTTTACAGGGACAAGGTAGCTGTTTTCACTGTGTGTGATGTTTATTCTGACAATTCTCCATGTGCCCTTCCCCAACTCCTCACTCAGGGGCACCTTCACAAGCATTTCTGTGCAGGTGGTTGAAGTCCAAACACAAAAAGCTTTCAGTTCAAACACCATCTCAAGACAGCTGGAATTTTATAGAAACAAGCACACATTTGTTAATTTTTTTTACTCCTTTAATTGTCCATAATTTGTCATTTTGTTTGGCTTTTTTCTTGAGGATTGTTACTAGAGAATGGGAAACAAATAAAATACACTGCGGTTTGAACCAGATTGACTGCCAACTAGATTTTTTAAAAAAGACTGTAATAAATCAGTGAGTCATCTGCCATTCATAGGAAAAATGTGGGATGTACAGTAGGAAAGGAAAGTATAGAATGGAAAGGGTTGCTGTGGCATACCCTGTTCTCCTGCTGTGCCTGTGTTACTGAAAACTGGATATTGGATCTTAAACACCACAACCATTCCATGTAAGAAAGAACCTGCTTCACAAGCATTTCACAGTAGGAAGGGGAAGAGTAGAGTTCATACCTTGCATCAAGGTTATCATCAGAAATATAAGGTCAGGAAGAAAAAAATAACACAAATTACCTTTGGATATTTTTAAGCATGGGATAGGTTTATAAAGACCAGAAAACCACTCAGAAAGCCAAGTGAAAGTCACTAGTTACTATGACTATAGGGAGACTGTAGGGCAGGAATAAAAATATATTCTCTATTAATTACACTGTAGATTTTTTTCCCCTTGAGTTTTCTCACAGTTGGAGTATTAATGCCTTGTAGTTAATTAGCTCTTCCTTCTTGCAAAGCAATTTTACTATATTAATTAATACAGCATTGTGAACCAATTAATCCTCCCAATTGTCTTGAGATATTGCACTAATGGTTAAAAACAAACAGAAAATGAAACAGAGCCATTATTTATCAAAGTGGTATTTTTCTTTAACTTGAAATAGGCTGCTCATCCCTCTGAGACTCCAGGATCCCTTTCTGGAGGAGATTTGATGCAGGCCACATAGAAATACAAGTCCCAGTCCTGAGATACTGTCCCAGGTAAAACACAAGTCCTGATCCAAGAAGCCTTTTCAATTAATACTTACCTTTCAAGATATGAACGGTCTAAGAGAAATTAAAAAATTTCCAAAGACGTAAATGGTGTATTGAAATCCCAGTGGAGCTGATCCCCCCCGTGAGGGTTCATTTTAGGAAGAGTTTCACATGCGTGTGGAGCTATAGCATCAAGGCCTCTTAGACTGGCAGATGCCAAGACACTTTGAAATTTTTGAAGTCAACCTGCAGATGTCATTACAAAAGGCTGCAGGGAAGATGTGACAGACAGTAAAGGAGGAAGTGTTTGTTTTGAGACAAGTAGTAATTGAATGTCCTGCAAAAGGTCATAGTTAAAATATAGTAAGTACTGTGGTTCAGTTTAGACAGCACTTATACTGAGCCATATTCTTGGTAGGACACATTGACACCTCTCATGAGCTGCTCTTTTGTTCTCCAGAATCTCAGGTTTCTTTAAAAGAAATAGAGAAAGGTAGAAAAAATGTGAATATAAATAAAAATGCATAGAAGCTGGGTGGAGAGCAGAGTGGAGCCTGCACATAGCTTGGAACTCAGCCATGGAGGGGTCAGAGGAGTTAAATCAGCATGAATATTAACATTTTAACTGCTGTATTTGCTTGTATAGTGGCTGAATTCATGGACTGGGCGCACCCTGCAATCACACCCCCGGCTGATGGGGAACAAAAGATCTCTGGTAGCTTTTGACCCGCACACACAGTGGCAAAGCTCTCCTTTTTAAAAGGAAATCCAGGAGAGAAGGGTACCTACTGCCGTTGCATCAGCACATTTTCATCACACAAAAGAGGAGGCAGAGGGTCACAGATCTACACTCTGACTGCAATTTGCCATGTCATAGAAATGTGGTTTGGGGTTTTTTTTCTTCATGTAAAATTGGGACCAATCCTTCAAAATCTAGCAAAGTTCACAGATATATTTGATATATGAGGCAAACCCATAATTGTCCCTTTTTTAAATCTTCCTTTCTCCCAGCTGAGGATAAACCAGAGAAAATTTTGAGAGTTCCTTGGATGGGTCTGTTCCAGGTGGAATTTTATTTGGAAGGAAAACATAATTCTCCCAGAATACCAGCAGCATTATTTCTTGTATTATTAGACAATAAACTAAAATACATTGCATCCTAGCTTTAACAGAGAAGCTTCACAATCATATTATAAGCAGGAACATTAACAGTTTTATCATCTTGTTCCAGGTAATCATCTTGTTCCATATAATTATTTAGCTTTTGCTTCTTGGATGAAGTAATCTTTGAAAATCTGTTCCTATTTAATTAGCCACATTCCCTACTGACTGCCACAGGCATCTCCTGTGCAGGTGTAGTCTTGAAGCTGAAAATTAATTTTCAGGAGCACTTCCAAGAAGGAGCTGCTCAGGCTGGAATCTGCAGCAGAAAACCTCTTCTGCATCAGTCTCACCACGTCAGACAAGAAGAGGAATCTGCTCTGAGGCTGAGTAACAAGCTTGCTTCTGAGGAAACCAACCGAGCAATGAGACCTGGTCAGGAGTAGGTTTCCTTGTTATTTTTTTGTGGTCAGTGTTTGGAAACCTTAGTCTTACCTTCCATTGAAGTTATCTGGAGTTAAGATGTACTTATAATCACCCAAAAGTGGGTCCTAATTAACTGATTAAAAAGCAGAACTTTGAAGGAATAGTGGCCTGGGGATGGGCTTTGTATTCCCAGTGAGTGAGGGGTAAGTTCTGTGATTGCACATGCACGTTCATACCCTGCCCTCAGTCTGTGGTGATCAGCTTTGTGGGATGACAATTAAAAGGATGTGCCTTCAATCTGACAGCGGTGTATGACCACTCCCAGGATTTCAGTCTGGGGATTCAGCCTGACTGGAGATTTCCTTCTAGGCAAAGAATAACGGCAGCTGTGATTGTTGCGGAAAGAAGAAACTGGGAACCTGAATAAAGGATGGGAGGAGAAAAAAAGGGGACTTTAGTATATTCTGCAGTAAACCAGATATCAGTCTCTGAGCACCTCTGCCAAACTTTATAGGGCACAATCTAAACAGGGTGACTGTGCCATAGCCTTGTGACTAACTACAGCAAAGAATGAAAGTTTCTAGCCTTCTTCCATTTGAAAACCACAACTCTGTCAATCTGCCTGGGGCACAAAGATTACACGAGCTTACAACACCTCCATTAGAAAGCAAAAAAAAGGCATATACTAAGTTCTACCAGTCATGGTGATCCAGCAGTCTCCAGAGTTATACAGAATGAGGGACTGGGGAGAAAAAAAGGAGTAGAAAGGGTCTTATGAGGCTGGACCCCTTGAAGAGGTCCTGCTGGCAATGGTAGCTTCTGAGAATTGAACACCTTCTCCAGGAATTTCACATTTGTGGCCTCAGCACAACTCCACCTACTCTGGAGCACCCATACCTTGATTTTAGGAAGAGAAAATTCAGTATTTAACTCTCCTGCCTGAGCTTTAGATGATGTCTAAGTTAGAGAAAGTAATAGCCATCTGCTAATAAATGTAAGTCATTTTAAAAAAGGAAGGCTGGGACTTCCAAAAGATCTGATGGGATGTTTGTCTCAGACCATAGACTTAAGAGAATCAAAAGAAAAGAAAATCCCCCTTTTTAAGAGCTCAGTTTTAAAAATTAGATCTCTATGTTCTTGTCTCAGGGTTCCACATGGGGCTTTGGAAATCAATCCATGGATTCTCTCTCTTAGTGCTGCTTTTATAAGAGCATGTATTTCCCCTGACATTGGCCCAGCCTTTTCCCTCCTTAGTGTTACACAACGTGCTTTGCGTAGTGACAAATTCAGCTCTAATCTTTTCATCTCCAGAAGCAGCTGATTTTCTTTAGGTGCTGTAAGAAAACACTTTGGGGATCCTCTGGAGGGGACAGGCTGTGTTCAAAGTTCGAACAAATAGCCTAAGGAAAAGGGAATCCTCCACTGCTTCAGAAGATTTATTCCCCTGGCCCCAGGCCATAGGAATAAAGTCGTCCTTTGAATTTTCTCCCCAGTCCAAGATAACCTTTGCAAATCACACATCAGGAAGAGATTTTGCAGAGTTATAACTGCTGGTGTTGCCATTATTCTTTCTTTGACCATCATATAAAGTGCATTTGTGTGGCAGAGGACAGAGTGCGTTTTCCCTGAGTGACCGTGCACAGCATGGATGGGAAAAAGCTGTGAGGGGTCTCTGCTCTGTCCTCTCTTTTCTCCATACTGCTGTGCTGGGCTCCGGTAAAGGTAGAAGCCAAACTTCGTGTGATTAGTATCATAATTACTATTAGTCTTGGATGATATCCTGTTGTTACAGTAAAATCAAAAGTGAGCAATTCAGATCTATAGAAAGCCCTGTGAGACTCAGCTATCAGCCAGAAGCAGCAAAGAGCTCAGCTGCTGCTGGCTGATAGGGAGGAGGTTACTCCCCAAGAATTCACATAGTAGGAATACACAGGACTCTGCAGGTGCACGAAAATAGCCAGGATGAAATAATATAAACATGGAACTTGTGAGAGATAGGTTCTAACCAATTGATGTATCTAGCGTGGTGGTGTGTAACTCTTTTAGCCAATAAGCTGTAGTCCTAACCCTATATAAACCATGTGCTTTGTGTAATAAAATGGCTTCATTTTAAATCTCATAGATTTGTGTTGTGAAGTCCTTTCTCCACTGCGAACTTTGTTTACTTTAATATCCAAAATGACATCAAGCTCACTAGAACATACAATAAGTCATTAAGAGGATTCAATCAACCTTAAGCTCTTTCTTGCTGTCAATATGTATTGCCTACATACTGGCACCTGAAACTGAGGAGAGCAGTCTCTGTCTGTCAGAGCCTGGTTTTCATTTCCACCAAAGGAATTTCACAGAAGCGCATTCATCAGTTTCAGGAGAGATGCTCCTGGTTTGAATGAGTATAAAAAAAGATGAGAATCATACTATTAATATTAATACATTAAATTTCTGCTTGGCTATCCACCACCATTCCTTATCCCTGCCATAAGGACATGGTTGCTGATGTGATTTCTGGATATAGTTAAATAGGAGCCTCCTCAAGGAATTTTGCTGGGACGAAATTGGTGGTGTACTGCTCTGTGCCTGCAGTTGGCATACCTGAAGGGTCATCAGTGCCCTACTCTTCTTTTTCTATATATTGTCTTTGATGTGCACATGATGGTCCCTGAGCACTTCAAAAGTATGTGAGGGTTCAGCCTCAATGGTGGCCTTGTTTGATGGGACAGTATCCCATTTTGTGGGGGTTACATATTCACTCTGCCAACCTTTAAGCTTCTGGCTTGGCACATAGAAGCCTTAGGCCCCTTATAGAGTCAGTTAAGTCTCCGGCCACCTAAATTAGGTTTTCTGAATTATCTCAAGAGATTAAAACCCTGACTTTTAAGCATGGTTTCTAATTTAGGAATATGCCATTTCTGGTTGTTCTGGGGGCACCCTGACCTTGATTTACTTAGAGCAGAAACTGCAAGTCCCATATGGAGTTGGAGGCACTAAAGGCCAGGCCTCCAATTGGGCAAGCAAAACCAAACACAACAAAAATCGAAGTCAGTTTTGAAAACAAGCCCCACAGCTCTCTGTCAAAGGATGCCTGGGATAACTTTTTGAGCCCAAATGCCACACCTTAACCACAGTACTATCCTTTCCTCTTGACGAGAGAAGTTAGAGAAAAGTCTGGAAGCTACAGATCAAGCCAAAGTGTTTTGTAGGGTTTTTTAAAGCAATAATGCAAACCTCAATAAAATAATGTATGGGGAGGTATTGGCTATTTAAATTTATTGGGAGGAAGGGAATATGCTTGACTTCTTCCTACATATATATCACTTTTTTGTAATGACAAAGTTATGAATAATGATGTTATTTCTTGATCTGTAATTATTAAATTTTTTTCCTGTGAATGTTCTTGTAGTTGCCTCACTTGTTTCTGAGAAGTACAGGGTTTTATTGATTATCATAATGTTGTTAACTCTATAGCATTGATTTTGTCTTTTACGTTTTTCCTCCTCTTTTTTTTTTCTTTTCAAACATTTTCACTTTCTTTCCCACCAGGTCTGCCTGCCTGCTTAACATTACGTTCTGCCTTTCCTATAGTGAGATATATTTCTCAAATACTATAAGCTATAAAATATACTGGGCCGGGCAAGTAACGTCCCTCACGTATTTTGACTGTATATTTGGTGTACTGAGCATCAAGCACTGCTGTAAACTTGCACCATCTAAGTAAGAAGAGCTTCTTGTAATGAAAGAATAGGCTGAAAGTTAAATCTTTAAGGCCATAATCTGCCTTGTTTACTCAGAATGCAAGGAAAACAGGGTTCAGAGAACAAAAGATCACATAACTGCAGTAGTCAATATTGCTGGATGCATAGGTAGAAATAAGCCCTAACTAGCAATGCAGGGGAAGTACCATAAAAAGTGAGAAAGTAAAACCTATGTCCTATGCTTGGATACAATAAAATAAAGAAAAGTGATCTTTTTCTTTGCTCTACTCTCTTCCTGTTACTTAATTCTCAGGCATTGCTACACAAAACAAAACCAAAACCAGTGGGGAATTCTGAACTTTCCAGCCTGAACTACTCAATAGTGTAGAAACAAAAGGCCTTTGAAAAGTATTACACAAATCCTCAGTAAGTCCCCATATCTTAGACAATCCAGAGTTGACTAACTGAATGATAGAAATGTAAACTTTCATATTTGGGGTCAAAGATAAAAAAGCCTCCAAATAAGCCTCAAGTTTTCTTGTGAATTAGGTCCAATTTCCTTAATCTCTGCTTCCTGACCAAGCAAAAAACTACAAGGGTTACACACAAGTCTATGAACAGAAGATTTCACAAGCCCCAAATCAGCAGATTTCTTCTCTGTATTTTTACAATTATCTGACTTGAAAGAAATACTTTAAAACTAAGTTGTCATTTCTCCATCCCTTGCCCTCTTTATAATGATGAAAGGCATCATGAGAAGATTTAACCTGCAAACAATATTGCCTTGTTTTCCCTTCACCTCATGTCACCCAAATTGTCAGTTCTGGGTCATCACAATGTTTGCATGACCATCTGCTGGCATCCTGTAAGGATGTGTGTCAATACTTCTCAGGTACTGATTAAAATCACCAAGAGGAAGTGGTGTGAAGGGAAAGACATGCTTAATGCTGGATAGCTTTGGAACAGAGGTTTCTTTCCTCCAGCACATTAATTCATTTGAAAACCAAACAGCCAAGTGCTTTCTAGGAGAATGTATGGATGAAAACACAGAGACATCATACCCTGACTCCTGTGTGATGCCAGAGTAAATCCAGTCACCTTGTTTATTCTGGGGCTACATGGCCCCAGGTTAGGACAAAAAGTTGACATTTTGGGCATACACAGATCACAAAATCTAAAAAAAAAAAAAAATTGCCTTTCAATGTTTAGTTTATATTTCTATGTGGCAGGTCATTTTCAATTGGTATTCTGTGAGCAGTACAGTAACCTGTCCTGTGTGCTCTCCTTCAGGTATATTTGGACATTCTAAAGAAGGCTGTGCTGCTTGTGTCTGTCATCACTTGTTGGTGCAACTTTTTAATTAAAAACTGACAAGATCAAGAAGACTCACTATGCACTTGTGAGTGATTGATTTACAAGAAGTTTCTGTAAAGATCTCTTTATGAATGGAGGTTTTTTGTTATTCAGCCAAAAGAAGAGCATGCAAGTCACAGACGTGTTCTCAGAATCTGAGAAGGCATTTATCATGACTGAGCGAGAGAATTCATTTGAAGTGCTCAGGAAATTTGGTATGATAGGTCCCATTTTAAAATCAATCCATTTTCTCAGCCTTGGGGGCACAAAGTGAGACACAGAAGAGAAATCTGACATCATCCAGTTGTCTGACAAATCCGATGACTAGTAGAGTTGTTGTTCAAACAAAATGTTGGGATGGGCAAATGATTCACAGCACTCTCCAGGGAATGATCTATGTGGAGTCTCTGGAACGTGAAGTTGGTCAGTTCTGATTTGTTGCTCACCATTATCAGTGACTGCTTATATTTGTGTTAACTTCTTTGATTAAAATTGTCTACACAATGCTGATGAAAGAGATCAACAACACTTGAGAATTATGTTTCTATGATAAATATTTTTGTGATCATCTGTTCAACTTCCTAATTAGCTGTCTTCCACTGTATTAATCATCTGGCAAAAGAACATTGCTGCAAATTTTTTGTTCCTGCAACTCTCTGTGTTAATCAAATTACTTCATCAAATTATAATCAGAGTTCATTTTCACAGAAGAGACCAAAATGTCCCTTTTACAGATGCTGAAATGAAATCAGGTGTTCTTACGTACTAGTGCACTGTCCCTTCCAGCTTGAGAATATCAAATAGGCCACTGTGGCAGACAAGTTTGGCTGACGTGGTGGTAGAAACCTCAGCACCAGCGCACACCAACTTCCCTGTAACTTATATGATGGAATTGCATGAGGGATTTTAAGGGAAAGTGTAGTGTATACAGACGTAGGAATTTTATGTAGTATTTGGCTTAGAAAGGAAAGCTGTGTACTGAACTGCCTTTGTAATTAGTGCGATGTACCTTTAAAGGACTCATTACTGACTTTAGAAGAAGCTGTGCCGACCTTCTCAGCAGATGTGTACAATATGCCAATTACAAAAAGACATTGTGATGTAAACAACATCATTAGCCAATAATGAGTGTCCAAGCGTCCCAAGTGCAGAAAGTTACAGTTCTAAAAGCGTATAAAAGTTTGCACGCGCAATAATAAAAAGTCTGTTGTTGCTAATTCCTGTGGAATCGTCTGCTTCAGAACACAAACCCGTCTCCCCCCGTATTATACAGGTAATTTGAGAATTTAATAAAACAGCAAAGTTCTTCCTTTTGGATTGGAATAGGAGGTGTTTGTGTTGATCACACAGCTTTAGGTCTCCAGAAAACACTCAGAATGTGAGTAGCTGTATAGCAATTTTCAGAACCTGTATTTTCACAGAGAGGCAGGGAGCAGGTTGCTATAACCATGTAAACATTCAATCTGAAGGAATCAGGAGTAGCTACTCTTTTAATAGATTTGCAGACTAAAAATTGCGGTGTGTGGCTAGTGACTCTCACAAACAGCAGTACAAAACGATGGATTCTGGTCCTGCAATGGTGCCAAGGAGCAAAGTTGAATTGTGTCACGATGTCTTAGTGCTTGAAATCAATTTTCAGAGGTAAAATGGAAACTAGCGGAGCAGCAAGCAGCTGTGGCATGCAAGGTTTCTAAGAAAGTTACAGTCAGGAACTTAGCAAAAGAAAACAAATTTTAATGGTCTTGCAGAATTTCTATACTTAGAACAACATCCTCCACACCTCTGCTTCCTACAACTGTTGCTGCCACTTGTGGGCTCAAAAATAGGCCACAATCACTGCCACCTCACACCACACAGCTCTGTGGTATGTAAGGGTTGGCAAGCTGTGCTTAGTGCTGGGATTTGCCAAGTTTCCCAGGCTAGGCTTACATTAGGAGCTGGAAAACTTGGGGTCAGCACTTCGTATGAAGCTAATTTTGGGATCCATGAAGACCCCAGGTTGGAAAAGTAAGTATGAATTGCTATTATTTTGTATTTGAAAGCAGAGTAACTACCAGCACAGTGTGCCTTTTCTGAAAGCTGATGTTTCACTGGCACTCATACTGACCTTTGCAGTCAGCCCCAGAAGAACCACCAGAATGCAGACAGAGAGCACTTAAAGAACACTTTCAAGAGAAATGGAATAACAAATACATCATGCTGTACACTCTACTAAGGCAAAGCTAGAGAGCTCCAAGTGAATGAATTACCCAAGGATAAGCTGGACCACCTTACTGCAAGTATTGCAGGTAAAGCCTCTGAACGTTATGTGGTAGTTATGTATTTGCAAAGCACCCAAGGCTGCAGTGCAGGCACTGAAGACAGCCAAACAAACAGCATAAACCCCATTCCAAGCTCCTTTGATCCTGTGTATGCCTTGGGATTCAGTCAAGAGATTTATGAGAGCAGCCAATGCTGCACAAATCAGCAGGGCTGAAAATTGCACAAAAACCCAGCACAGACAGGAATACTGAATAAGCCACTGGGCCATCATTGTGACAAAGTCCTTTCTCTTGCACAGGACTCTTGTAAGACTCTTTCCTATTCCTGAGGCTGTGCTATTCTCCTATACAAACAGAGCTGGGGGTACAATGGAATTCCCAACTTTCTAACTGATGTCCTCTATTGACATGGGCCACCACAGCCCCTACCCCCTCGAGATGATTTCTCCCCTTTTGTAATACTCCAAAGCACCTCATCATTTCTTCATGAAGACCAACAGCAAGTAAAAGCAATTTGGATTGCACTTTACTGCCTTGCTTGAACTCCAGAGCATGAACTGAAGGGAGCAGTGTTAAGAAAGCAGTTTTATTTCATTTAATGTGAGGACTGATTTTGGGGAAGTATAACTTCAAAGCCCGCCCTCTTTTTAAAAATCTACTTTAGGCTTTCTGATGGCAAAGCTTCCCTGAAGCAGCAAGTGGTACACACAGACAGAATGACCAACATGTAGTTCAAAAAGAAAAAGGAGCAAGAGAGGGATCTGTTCCAGCAACTACTGGACCTAATCCAACTGAAGGTCCTAAAGCATTTCCTGGAGAATCCTCAGAGGACTGAAATGGAGCTCATTGCCCTGGAAAGAGCCCTGACACAGATATTGCAGGGAGGAATGTCATGGATTAACTTCCTTTGTGACTGGCTGTAATGATGCACTCCGGAGTGCTGCACTCTGGAGAAGACACACCATTCAGAGGTGATTAGAGGGCCATTCCATGGCATGCAACATGCAATCCCACCACCGGAGATGGATGACAACAAAGGCATTGCCTGCATTGGTCATTCTTAACCAGTAGTCTGTGATTTGCAGACCTCTAGCACTTTTCCAGAAGAGGTTCTGATTTGTATTCAATTAACTTGCACCATTTTCTTGCTTTATTACTTACCTACCTCATTACCTAAAGGTCAGTTCACCAGGGGCTCATTTTCAAGAAACAGTATGCTACCCACATTTTTATATTTATTTTTTTGTTATTGTTTATCACAAAATAAACTTATTCTGATAGCACTCAGTTGCACAATTTCATTGCAGTACCACCTAAAAATAGCATAATCTTTTCCCATGCTGTTAACTCCAAGAATGAGTAAATGCAAACACATAGTCTTGGTTACACAACATTCCTTCCCTCCAGCTATTTTCTGGTCTCTAAATGGGAAAATAATGCCTCCCTGATCCTGTTTCCTTGACCATATGAGGCAGCTTGCCAATGTCTCCTCTTTGGCTTACATATGTCCAGAGGATCTCTTGACCTCTTGAGCCACAGTCCTTCAGCATCTTTCTCTTAACACTCACAAATGTGCAAAAGGCATCAGACACTTAGCATGACAGACTCACGATGCTGAGAAAGATCAGCTTTTACATAGGCATAGCTACTGAATTCTGCAATTCCAGAGCACATTAACAGCACTCTGCAAACGCATAGTTCAGAATCAGACCACTGTTTTCTTCTGCCCAACCATTAGAAAGGTTTTAGAAAGCAGAGAAGCATAAGGCAAGGTGGTTTTTCTATAATGGTATGAAGCACTGAAGTGATATATGTCAAGATCCACTAAGAATAACCATTCTTGCTGGTTGATGTCTTCGCATGAAGGGTGTGAAAGGAATTTAGGTTTGCATAAATTTCCTCTTCACCAAAGCAAGAACTTGTGACTTGGAGTATGTGATTTAGTCTTCTGTGGTCATCTTATTTTTTATGTTATTATTAGTAATCAAAGTATTAATGTGTCAACTGCTAAAGGTACTTGACAAAGCCATTTGTCAGGAAGGACTTTTTCTAAACTGTTTGAAATGCAGTGCAACTAATAAATTCCTTTGCATTGTCATGTCTTATTAAGCAATACAGAAGCATCATAGAAATCACAAATGCCTGTGTAACAACCACCCCTACAGCTGATCAGTTGTTGCAAAACTGGATTTTTACAGCCATTAACAGTCTGGAGTGGTATCTGGAGAGAAGCTTTGTGTGTGTGTGCCTGTTGGTGATGCAGACAGGAATGGAACTTTTAGCAATAGTCACTCTCTTTGATGGCCCCAGGATGGCATCTGTATCCTGCTGCACCCACCACTGCACACAAAGTGATGCTGCACTGAGCAGAGCTGTGGCAGGTAAATGTTCTGCTGAAGTACTCACTCCATTTCTTCATAATCAATACCCTGGGAAGAGGCAGGGACAATAATTTCCAAGCCCCCAGTTCCTATACTTTGTGATGGCCATCCCAGGGTGTACTCCCAGAGAAACCACCAGGTGCAGAACAAAGGGTAATATCAGCACAACAGGGTCTTTGCACAATACCACACCATTCCATCAAGCAAGGTCATAGCTACATTTACACAGCAGTCAGAAAGGAGGATACTACAAAGCAATGTGGCTTGGGTGTATTTAATGCCACATGGTTTAATGGTGTTTTGTTAAACAAAGTAACACAACACAAAAATCTGTGTGTAAATGCGCAGCTGTAATAGAAAATAATGCAATGTTAGTTCTGCAGGGGGGATCTCTATGCCTTATGAGCTTCCAGAGTGGACTCTAAGCCATTCCAGCAGGTATCCTGCAAATTTTCCTCCCATTAGAAAGAACTGTGTGAATGCGCAGGCCACATGCATCAGAATGTAGCCCATGGAAATATTTCAGGAACATTTTGGCGGAGATCCAGCCTCGAGTCTGCTGAGCCTCTGCAGGAATGCTGGGCTCCTCACTACAAGCATTGTCTTCAGGCTGACAGCATCACAGCTGTGAGAAAGCACACCAAGGAGTCTTGGCAGAACACTCCACTTTACTCGGTGCAAAATATTGGTGTAAAAAATGATCTTTGGAGTAACTATTGGAGTTGTCACCAAAACCCTATAAATGTGATGTGATGATATTCCTCCACTGCCTGAGGCTCACAGAACCATCAGTTTATCAGCTGTGAATGTGAAAATCTGGATCACACTCCAAAATTTTTTAATGTTGTCCCAGTATAGGATGTCTTAAAAAAAAAAAAAAAGAAATTGAAAAGGAAATTCCTGAATAAAGGCAAAAAGTTCATACCATATAAGGCCAGGAATATTTGATGAAGACATGCTGATTATTAAAAAAAAAAAAAAGGTTAGTGACACAGAAGATTATTGCCAATGTTTTTCTGATGAACGCTTTTGGCACATCACATTTGATGGTGTCCAGTACTTCTCAAGCACTACAAAAAACTGAAGTAGAGACAATTAAAATAAATGGAATTTGTCTTGTGACCCCACTGGGAATTGGAATTTAAGTGCCAGAATGCTTATCAGCATTTTATCACAAGCTTATGCACTTCCTAATAATCTTTATGTCTCTTGGCATGGAAGATCACAGCCCTTGAAAAGATCACAGGAACTCCACAAAGGCAGGCAGAGAAACCTTTATAAATATATAGTAAGGGAAATGGATAGATCCAGTAGTCTAAAAGCATAAAAAGTATGGACATGAATACAGATGATATAATTACTCTATGGTCAGAATCATAGTTGTTGTGGGATGTTTATTTTCTAGTTGTCTGCTAAACTGCAAGAGGTGACATTCTTGCCCCACTGAAACCAGTGACATTTGTGCTATTGACTTAGAAACAGATAGGACTTTACCCCATGTAATGAGCTATGAAACCAAGCCAAAAAAATCCAAAGTGTTCCTTGAACTCTGATGAACGGAAAATCCAGTTTCAAACTGCAAAGCCAATGTTCAGCCATACGCAACAGACGCAAAGCAAAGGCTGTCATCTTCAGAAATACATCTCTAGGGGACCTAGTCCAACAGACAATTTTGGGAAGAAATCAAAACAACTCCCCAGAAATGTGGTTTTCATGTTGATCTTGCTACTGCAGCTGTGTTCAAGTCAGTATGCCTCTCCAGTTCTCTATGATCCAAGAGTCTTTTCCCCCTTTTTCTTGAAGGAAAGCATTTGAAGAATCAGAAGCTATTGCCAAAATATTGCCTGTTCATGTCTCAAACTAAACAGGCAAATTATTACTAACAAAAATGAAAAGACTATTTATTCCAGTATTTAGAAGATAACCAGGTTTGTGATCATTTTTATGGTATATGGGAGTTCCCGGTAGACAATTTTCCCATATCCAAGTCCTCAACAGAAGAAAGAGATTCTTCTCTTGATGATTCTGTAACACCGAACTTGGGGTTTAAAGATCACATTTATAATATGCTATGTGTGACTTTATCTGCCAGTGTAATAGATGATTGAACATAAAGAATCGGCTGTATTGCCTCATTGGCAGTATACAGTAAATTATTTATAGAAAGAGTATGTGCCCAGTGACTAAATTCCTTTCTAGAAGAAATCTGGAAGGACCTTATTTCTTGAGAAAATCCTCAAGTGCAATAGTTAATAGGCTGTTTTCACTGTCCTCTCCCTGTTCTATCATTTATGTGTCCTCTCATGCCCACATTTGTTTCATATTGATCTCAGTGGACTCCAAACTCAAAGAGCTGAGAGTGGCAGAATCATACTATACTATGAGGAATGGAGACAAATATGTTGCAATCAGAAATTAATAATGGATTTAGGGGCTTGCCTTCCTGTATTCCTTCCCCTGCATCTTGGAGAAAGGAGGTTTTATATCTCCCTTGAGCAGACATTAACAGCATGGGGAATATCTGACTTGGAGTAAACGATGTGTGGAAAAATAAGCCAGAGCTGGCCCTGAGGGTGGGTGATGTGACGCAAGGTGGCTGTCCACTGCAGAGACTTGTCCATCTTTCTAAGTGACTAACTGCAGAACTGACAGAACAAGGAACAATCTGAAAGCTGGGAGGCATCCTGGCTGCATTCCTGACTGAGAATATTGAGAAATACAGGCAGCCGGGGGCAAGAAGACTTGCAGAAGGCTCCTCGCCTCATCTCCTGACTGAAGTTAGGAAACCTTGTTATAGTCAGGCCTCGACAGCAACAACCTGAAAACATTTAGTAGTAATATGTTTCCATTATATTCACAATATATTCTAAGTCAGATATCCACATACTGTAGGCCATAAGTAGCATGAGATTATCAACGCCCTTTCCCATATATAAAAGTGTAGAGACAGAAACTTTCACCTAAATTCCAGCCCTGAAGATTTTTATCAGTTGGATGTTTCTGTTTAGTCTTTCTCTGGATTTATTAAAATTGCAGTGGTTACAAGAGCTCCCTGAAATGTTTATTCTGTACTATAAAGCTTGATAAAGTATTTTGTAAGCAGGGAAACACAAGTGAGATGTTAATGGAAGCACAAAGCTGTATCCTGGATACAGTATGGTCCATTTACCTGTATCAAGGAGAAATGTCACATTGCAATATGTGTGTGTGTTACCATGAGATAACACATGCCTTCTGGGAATTAGCAAACAGTTCGCCCTGCTTGTGCCTTCAGCAGACCAACTAGAATTATCTCATGGTAATAAGTAACCCAAAATGTGTAATTCTTGCAAGAAAGTAGCAAGCAGAAAACAAACAATTACTTAATTGTTATGACAGATCACATTCCTTCTCACTGACAAAAATGTTAGTGATTGAAGATGCCTTGGGAATGTATCAGAACTATCTTTATTCTTCTACCTAGTCTGTCCATGAGTGTGCAGTTTATTATACATACAGTTATAAATATATAGGCATAGGTACCATTTGCAGATGTGCATAGACATTTGAAAAAAACCCTTTATACCTATACCTAATAAATTATGCACATATATTTAAGTTTTTAACTGTTTAACATGATGTTACCCTTTAATGGGAATTTAGGATTGCTTTGAAAACATGGTACTATTGCACCTTTTTAACTGTTCTAAATGTTAATGCTACCAGATAAAAATGGAGATTTTACTAGAAGGATTTATGTACAGGTTCATAACTCAGTTTCAGAAACATCTAAATATTTAACTTTGAAGATGACCAAAGAGGCATATTTAAAATTATTTTATCAATCGTTTTTATAAACAGCAATTAGTTTTTAATAGACTTTTAGAAAGAAGCAGCTTTAATCCAAAGAATAATACATTTTGTCTGAAAAATTTATTGTTTTATGGGTATTGAACCTTCTCTTGATTAGAGCAAACTACAGGATTTTGACACACCATAAAGCACTTCCCTGTATACTTAATGTCTGAGCTTACTGCAGGCTTACATGCCTGAAATCTGGCACAGACAGGCAGGCACATGGCTGTCTCACTATTTTTGCCATCTCTGGGCAAAATTTCTTCATTCTCAGCCTTGGGTTCTTTAGGAATTTGCCAGAAACAAACAAAAAATATGGGAGGATGTTAATATTTGACTTTAGGATTAGAATGGTTTTATGTTAATTATTGATTTGTCTCCTTCAATGTATATGTCATGTCCCTTGAGACTGATAACTATAGAATATTAACAATCTTTCCCCAGACAAATGTTAAGCAAAATATTAACAACAAAAATTGCATTCCTTTGGTCTCATTATTGGTAAAAGATCAAAGACAAATTTGTAGCTCCATAAACATAGGCCTGGAGACACATTCCTCATACCAAGGTGAGGGAATCAGCCCCCTTCACTCATTTATAGAATCTAGACTTCAGTGCTCATTATTATTTGATACATGACTAACACAAACATATTGCAGCCAATGGCTTGCTCATGAACTATGCATTAGGACAACTGCTTAGAGTACCAGCTGCCTACAGTTTGCCTGATTTGTTAGATGGCAGCATTTCTAATCCCTGTCTGTGCAACTCTCCAACCCATAGAAAGATTTCAGGATGGTTAACTCATGCAGTTTATGAACCAGATGAACACTTAAACAAATACTTGGAAAACTTTCTCACTACCTATATATGTTTGCAAGAGAAATTCTACTGATCAACATTGTCAGAGGAAGCAAAACTGCATTTTTATTGAACTCAAGACCCACAAATATGAGAAAAAGAAGGAAGAAGCATGGATTAACATGTAGAAAGTATAGTTCCACAAAAAGAAATTCTTGGTAACCACGGTAACATTCTGCATGTGGAAAGATTAACTTTTGGGGGTCTCTCTCTACTATAGATTTTCTGGATAGACTAATTTATTCTTTCCATCCTCCTGTTGCCATTAGAATGAAGGGCATAAGAGTGAAGATAAGATGGGATAGGGAAGGTTTGGAGCGCTACTGCTTGGTGGTGGTGCCTGAAGCTGTGATGTGAGGAGGTAGGGATCAGGTACTCAGGACTGATCAAAAGCAACATGCTGGCTGTGCCATCCCTGGAAGCCTGCCTCCCTCTCAGGGATGCCTGATGCTGTGGGCCTGCTTTAGAGCATCCCAGTTGCATAGGATATGAGGATTATGATTAGAAAGATGCTCAGAAGCCATGGTAAAAGAGGTTGTATAAGCACCAGAGATAGAATTATCATAGAATCATATAATGGTTTGGGTGAGAAAGGACCTTAAAAATCATCTAGTTCAATTCCCCTGCCATGGGCAGGCACAACTTCCACTAAAGCAGGTTGCTCAGAGCCCCATTAAACCTGACTTTGCCAGGGATGGGACATCTACAGTTTCTCTGGGCAACCTGTTCCAGTGCCTCACCACCCTCACAGTCAAGAATTTCTTTCTAATATCCAATCTAAACCTAGCTTCTGTTAGTTTGAAGCCATTCCCCCTTGTCCTATCACTACATGGCCTTTTCAAAAGTCCCTGTCCAGCTCTCTTGCAGGCCCTGGAAGGTACTCTAAGGTCTCTTCAGAGCCTTCTCATCTCCAGGCTGAACAGCCCCAACTCTCATCCTGTCTTTACATCTTGTCAAGGAATTCTCATATTCATTGATGGCATTGTTTAGATCTATATTAAGGGGCCCAATCAGTGCATTTTCATAGCCATTCATTAGTGTTTTTCTTATTGCTGTCATAATAAATGACTCTAGACCGAGTATGTGATTGTTAAATATTGGTTAATTTTGTCGGACCATCTTCCCTAAAGTAAGCAATATTTTATGGCCTTTGTCCCTTGGTGCTCCATTCTCACCCCACTATTTACTATGCTCATTTATTGCTTAATTTGAATTTTAGACTGCCATTTGTCCTCCACATCTCAGCATGCTATGTACCAGTAATAATAATAACCAATATCCAGACTCTTAACAGAAGAATAAATTTGAAGCTTCTGTATAGCCTTCACCAGAGGTCTAGAGGGCTTACAAGAACCATGATTCTGACACTGAAGTTGCATATATATGCATTCCTTTTAGTGCAGCTCATGTTGTAACATCAAGGCTTTTGTTTGAAATTCACTAGCCTGCTGATCTCTCCCACAGTATTAAAACAAATGAGTCTTATAAAGAATAAGTAGCACTTGTAATTAGTAACACAATTACAATGAGAGTGGAATCTATCACCATGCGCTATTTTGATATTATTACTCTGCATTAACATTTGCTTTGGCCCATGAGTCACTGTCTGCTTTAATGATGGGGACCAGATTTTCTGCTGGTATATACTGGGATATCCCCAGCGGGGTCAGCAGAGGAGTTGTCTTACAGCCCCAGGGATTATGGTCCTGGCAGCTCCACCATAAGCCTCACTGGGAGTCAGATCCAGTCTCTAGAGTGTTTTCTCCAAAAGGTGAATAGCTAACTAGGAATGAAAATTAGGGAAAATAAAAACACTTGCACAAATGTGTGGTTCACTTTCGGTGATTCAAGTTTACTGTACATGCTACATCAAAACAAATCTTTGCAATTACATTTTTCTTGGGGGAAGGGAGGTGGTTTTTTTTTTTTTTCTGAACTCCTACACCCTGGTTAAGAGCTTAAAGCAGGCTGAGTTGTGCAAGGCTGTGTTGAGACTGATTAGACAGGAAAGCGTGCTGTGACACTCCCATCCATGTGAAAAAGAATGAACCAGCTCCTGAAGTCTGTCCTTGCTGGAGCTTGATCTTCCTCCCACATGTTCATGTCAGCAGTCCTGGTGCAGGAGTAGGAGATGCATCCAGTTCTTACTCAGCAACAACGGCTATGGAAATCAGAGGGAAGGGTGCGGGCTCAGCTGGTTTTTATGCATCAGGATTTGTACAACTGCAAGTTCTCTTTCTAGTAAAAGCTCAGTGAAAACTGACCAGGAGGCCTTAAGATTTGTTCCAGTGCATTTTTAATGTATTTCTATGGGATGACTAGTGCCAACAGTTAGGCTTAAGACACAAATCTAATCTGAAAAAATTGTATATATATTTCAGTTTTGCAACATTGTCAAAGATGGATTTGCAAACCATACTGGAAAATGTTTTGATATCCTAGTGGGATCTTGTATCCCACACATCGTTGCATCACATTAGATCTGTGTAAAAAATGAAATTATTCTCTTAAATAAATCATTAGCTTGCTAAACTTATTCTCAGATATTCTGTTTAGTTTTTTAGTGCTCTTAAAAGGTGCTGAACTTTACAGTACTTCAGCCACATGTTCTTAATTCATTTTACATCACTATCACCAACACTGCATGGCTGAGTTTTGAATAGCCCAGAATAAAGACTGGCATTTTCTGCCATCCCTGCAAGTGCTGGCACAATCACAGAGCATTTCCACTGACTTTAAACTAAGCTCATGAGTTAGAGAGGCATACTAGGTGCCAGATAGGAACAACTGGCCATGGGTAACCCCTGACAGATTTGAACAGTGACCTAGATATCAGAGGCAGCATAGCACCTAACAACATGAAACACAAAGAAAATCCGTAACCTTTATTAAATATAGTGTAGCATTTCATCCTCCTGCAGATACGTCATTATCATGCTGTGGGCAAAGATGAAAATAGCATGCCTGATATTGTGCATTTATATAATGCATAATAATGCTTAGCAGACATAGAGCACTGTTCATTCTCAAAACACTTAAAATCATTTAAACCTCAAAAACCCTGTGAGGTAGAGCAGTATGTTACTTCTATTTACTTAAAATCATTATTTTTCCACTAAAACTTTTAAGTGCATCACATCAAGGAACAATAGATCTTTGGTCAAATTCTGATCAAATTACTTTGGTGAAATTACTAATTATCTTTGAAGCCAATAGAAAACTTCCAGCAATATGACCAAAATCAGACTCTGGATCCTATTCACACATGCTGTAAAGTTGAATTGTTGTTGGATAGCTTGGTACCTCTAAAAATAAACCCTTTGGTTTATTTTTATCTCATTCTGGAAATGGGGTTGACATTGTTTCTTACTTCTCTGGCTAACTTAAGAAGTAGAATCTGACAGCGTGCTGCTTTTCTTGTTTTCTGTGTTCTCTGTTTCCAGGCACTCCTGTTTCACAGGCTGGGAAAGGAAGATGACGTGGGTTTGTGCAGCAATTCTACTGGTGGCAGACTAGTGCACTGTACAGTCAGTTATCCCATCTCAGGAGTGACCAGGTAACTCAGAATAAGGTTCCCTTTGCTCTCCCTGCACCTGACTTCAGAGTGTTGTTTTTGTACAGGCAATCAGTCAATTCAGAGAGAACTCCGATGCCTTATCATTCTCATCTGGTTGTTTGACACCCTCTTAGGACTCTATAACGGAGATCCCTAGAATCCATCCTCTTAAATCCATTGCTGAAGCTATTGCAGCTAAGGTTATGGCCAGCTCTGACTCAGAGGCTGTTATAAGAGGTTCAAATGGCCTTTCTCTGTTCCTGATAACCTTGGAGAAGACAGGAGAGATTTCTGATTAATCTTCAGTCCCCTGAAAGACATGGTCAGCACAACCCATGGCAGAAAGCAGTTGTTGCCCACTTTGTTCCACATACAGATCCTGGGAGGGAAAAAATATACTTTCTCTTGGGGAAAGAATGCATTCATTTGAACAGGCCATTGTGGTTAAACTGTTAAAAAGTCCAGGAATGCCTGTGTCAGTTCTTCCTTTCCAACATTTTATTCTATCCTGTCATTTTATCAATTAAGGCTATTCTGCCAGTTTGGTGCAGTCAGCAGAAAACAAAATAAGGAGTCTGCTTCTTTTTGGGCAAGGGGGAAGGGAGGTGTGTGTGCGGGCACTAGGGGAGAGATGGAAAAAAAAAGTACCACACAACTCAAGTCATTTTAAGGTGGTAGAATGACTCAGTAAAAAAGTCAAATATAGTACAGTCAACAAGGTATTTTAACCAAATAAGATGTTACAAAGATAAGTCCTAAATAAATAAAAAAATACCCACACATAGAGACACACACATGCTTGAATGCTGTAGCCAGCAGTTCATCTCAAATCTTTCTTTTCTTGGTCACCTTAAAATGGGCAGAGGAAAGACTCCTCAAACTGACACCGTGCTCCTTGAGGATTACATAGGGCCTTTGCAACAGTTACTTTCCTGTTACAGAATCATTTATTGAATCAATTCATAACAAAACCAGGAGAAGGTTCCTGCATCAAAAAGCTTTCTTGGATCAGAACATGCAATACCACTGCTTTGCACCTTTCTGCATCAAGGAGCACTTGTACTACTGTGGAATATATCTTTGGAAATACTAGATTTTGCAGGGAGTAGCAGCTCCACTTAGCACCAAGTTACTGTTTCCACAGAAACCACACCACTGAAGTCTGCAGAGGGCAGATGTAGAGTGAGAACATCTGTGACCACTTAGGTTAATTGCCTGTCCCAACTCTTCCCCCACTTCTGGTCTCTGGTGGCCCTCTGAACATCAATGGCAGATCACCAGACATCTTGTTGCAGGCTTTCTGCCATCCTACCCCATCTCCAGGGGTTATCTAAAGCTGGTTTAAAACCGTACCCAGAGGGTCCCTGAGGACTAGTTGTCATGAGTCTGCTGTGTCCTTTGTCCCTGGCTTCCTCTCTATTCCTGGATTGGCAATTTAGTCTCTCTCCTGCTCAGATCTACAGCTGAGCAACAGCTAGGGAAGCTTCCCAGCTCTAATGCAGAGAGGTACATTATATCTTGTGTGATAGCTCAGCTACAGCTATGATAGGAATTGTGTAAACACTTGATTTAAATAGTTGGTTTACTCTTTACCATGTTTTCATAACAAATAAATATTTCCAGATAAAAGGAATACCAAGATATTGCATATACATTACAGATACTTCCAACATGCTACACTGTTTTCATTGCTATTACTCTCTGATACATAGTTTTTCTAAGAATGTTAATGTTTCCCAAAAATTGAAGAGCAAAAAAGATACTGTCAGTGCTGCTACATGGAAATGATTCAAGCCTTACCTCCTCTGCCAAGATACTTAACCTATAAAAAAAGGAAAGAACGAAAATGAGACTTTTTGAAAAAGCAAGTTTGAAACCACTATTGAAAGCCACAACAGTAAAAAAAAATGCTGCAGCAAATGAAATCAAGGGGTGGAATTCATGCAGTTGCCATTGCCCCAGGTTTCATTGTGGTTCTAC
The DNA here is from genome assembly GCA_013396695.1 of Sakesphorus luctuosus. Classification (NCBI taxonomy): domain Eukaryota; kingdom Metazoa; phylum Chordata; class Aves; order Passeriformes; family Thamnophilidae; genus Sakesphorus; species Sakesphorus luctuosus. The sequence goes on along the minus strand of VWZD01011951.1, from coordinate 842,101 downwards.
CTCAGTGCTACAGTGACTTGCTAGTTTCCTTTTTGAAACTCCTCAGATGTGGGAAGAAGATGGCTGTGTGGCTGAAGAGACTGGGGGTGTCAAAAGAAAGATGAGATATCAAAGCTGAAGGAAACAATCAAAACTACCTATTTTTAGCAATGAGAGCCAGTGCAGAGATCTTCAACAGAGTGGGACCAGTTTACAAAACCCTTCTGGGTTTTTTAGGCCATTGGATACATGCCCAGGGACAGAGCAACTACCCTCACAAGCTTCTCCAGACCATTGGCAACCCACATGTTTAAGAGATAGTTCTTCCTTCTCTAGAGTAGATTTGCCATTTTAGAGGCCTTGGGGATGGGCAAGAAAGCTTTGTAATTATAACGTTGTACTATGATTTTATTGTACTCCTCCCAGAGGTACAGGCTGATCAGTGACAAATGCTGCTTTTATTTACTGTTTACATACGAAGTTCCTGCATGGATATTCTTATGGCAGTTCCTTGTAATGGCATCAAAACAATAAAAATCTTCAGTTACCCAGAAAATGTGAAGACACAAGCTTAGCTACATTCAGGGAAAAATTTCAGTACAACTGATGCTGAGACAAATTCTGACCTGTTATATGTATATAAACCTTTTTTTTCATATATATGATAAGAGTATTCACAAGGGGTATGAGTTGCTATTCAAATGAAAAGAAAAAGCTAATTTTTTTGGATGCTTAAAGTGTTTGGGCAAGTTGCAAGATACTTCCCTTTTCACTAAGGCTGTACTTTCTAATGATTCTTATGTCGAAATCAGAATCTTGACTGTAATTAATAGGGTATTTTCAAAGGCTACTTATATTCCAAGTACATATGATTTTGTCCTGTGTTCCTCATGAACATAAACAATCCATGGCACCCTGTATCTGTAGTTTGTAATGACCTCAGGATTCCCTAATGCTATTTCAGCCTTATTACCTGCAGCTGGAGGTATTTTACTCTTTCCTATTTGCTAGGTCTTTCATTTAGTTTTCCACACTACAGTAGATGTCCTGGTGTAATGAGAGGTAATAAAGCCCATGATTTTGCTCTGTTTTACTCACATCTCAGTGGTCACCTGTTCCTGTGTTATTTCTGAACCTCTCACCCTTTTGCTGTTGAGAATTGAATCTGAAAATTATGGGAAAAGTTTCATTTAAGTCAGTGTCTGAAATCACTACTACAGTAGTGGATTGGATTCAGTTACTGTTAAGGTGGTGGAATATCCATGCTTTCAGTGCTGAAGTTCAAGCCAGTCACTAAATTAATCATGGACCATCTGAGGTGGGCCCAGAGGGAGCACTGGAGTCAGGAAGCCAGCCTTGCACCTGGCTAGAGGGATCAAGGTTCCTGTGCTTGTCTGGCTGCACTGCTCCTGTCCAGCACATCCTTGCAAAGAAAAAGAGCAGGCCTAAGAACCAGCCACCTGGCTTCATGGAGGAGGAGGCACATGGGCTTGGCTTCTACAAGGCATCAAACAATGAATCTGTTCTGCCTGTGTGCCAGGAAGCTGTAGCTGACTCACTGCTGGAGCTCTCCTTGGGAGGGACAAGTGTCTACAAAGCTCACTGACACCTCAGCTTCCTCACTGAACAAAGTTGTCTAGTCACCAATAAATATGCCATTTCTTGCTAAATGAAGAGAATGAGCGCTTTTCAGAATAATAATGGTGTAAAATCTTAAATCTTGAGATCTGCATCCTCTCTCTTTGCCTGAACCAGAAAGGAACAAAACAACTGGGTGCTTGCCCAGGGTTGAGCAGGGGTCTGTGCAGGTTCCTTGGAGCTCAGGGTAAAAGAAAATAACCACTAGTCAGAGCTTTCCATTGACATGAGTCTGTCCTTTTCAATTGTGATGTGAGGAACCAAGGCTCACTCCGCTCCTGCACTGCATGACTCACACTGGGCACCAAGGACTCAATGCCACTTGAAGCAGCAATAACTTCTGCATATTTTAGTGCAGGTCTCAGTTTGGAGCATCCTCCTCCAAGGCCAATTTTGTGCTCAATCCATTGCTTTTCTTCTGTTTTGTTTTTTTGGAGAGTGGCTGAGGGATGATCAGGACCATGTCTGTGGTCACCTTCTCTTCCATGCAGCTCTTCAGTCAATGTCCCTGCATTTTCACACCTGGGGGAAACAAGAAGCCTGTAGTAGTAAGACAACAAAATTAAGCTGAGCTATTAAATGACTGAGTGACCTTATTAACACAGAAGATGATGATAACAGTAACAACCACAGCCAAAGCAACTGCAAAGCAGATCTTCAGATAAAAAGAATTATTATATTACTACATTTTTAATTCCTGATGACCCAACATTTTCCTACGAATTACTGACCAAAGCATATTCAAATTGTAGGGCAGGAAGTCTTTCTAAGTTTTCCCTTAGTTTGTGGTGCCATTAAACACATTCAAAGATATTGGAGTTTGCACTCCTTTCTTCTCCAACCACAATCACGTACACAAATCCATACCATGATGGGTTTACATTAGTGGGAGTTTTGACCAAGTAAGGATTGCAGAGTCAGACCCCACGCAGAGCCTTAGACACAGCCTTGTTCTTATTTGGGATAAAAGCAAATGCACTTTGATGAGCTAAGCAACTAAACTGGGTTAATATCCAGTTTGTCAACAAACTTGTTTTGGCATGCTGGCTAGACCATGGCGGCTTACCTCGAGTAAACCCAATCTTGAATTATTTCATTCCAAGTAAAATGAAAGACCCTAAAATTTCTCTTGCAGTCAGGAGTGGCAGCTATGTGAGGAAAGAGCCAAGAACTCACAGAGGTCCTTGTCAAGACTTGGGAGGCTTTGGTTCAAGGACTACTTGGGAACCTCTGTCACTCCAGACTGACAAATTGTGAATGCCCAGAGCAACATGATGCTGAATGTGCAAACAGTGAGTTCAGTTATGCTGCTCATACAGCATGGGAATGTTTTCTGCCTGTGCCTGCATCAGCTACAGAGGAAGAGCTGTTTCCCCAAACATGTGGAAAGCTTCACTGTCAGCTGACAAGTGCTGAGGAGCTGGGGGCACCTCTTGAATCACACCAGAATTAGTAGAGCCAGAGTGAAATATATTCTACTAGTATGTCTATAAGCATAGGTGTGCATATATATATTATCTAAAAATATAAGTAATGTGTAACAGTCTATAAGCACATAAGGGCTTCCTGAAGATAGACATACAACTCATGAAGTGCCTTCCGAAGTGTTTTCATAAGGAAGGTCTTTCAGAACAAGGATTGTGTTTACACAATTTATGAGGACATTTACAGCCTCAGCTACACAAATCTGCCAAGATATTGCAATGGAAATTCAGACCCACTGTCTTTCTTTTGGTTTTGGTGCAGGGGAGGTTGTTTGTGTTTTCTGTAGATTATTTTTAGAATTTGGTGAAGGGTTCGGAAGGTTTTATAGCAAAGGCTGCTGTCATGTAAACACTAGTAACTTCTCAAAGATGAAAATGTGTGTCTGCTTCTAATTTTAAGCACATGAGGTCACTGGTTAAGTGTTCGAGGACTGTGCACCCGTCGAACTTGAGTGAATGGATGTTCCGCAGAGTCTTGTTGATCCCATTTCAGCTTCCAGTGGGTAAAGGAGGATGGCTGATGGCCGATGGCTTGATTCACACAGATGCTCTGACACTGACACAGGGGTTTACAAACCTCCAGAAAGTCTGTGCCTTGTAAGCTTGGAGCTGTACAAGAGGCAGACAGGGCTGCTCCTGCTAAGACAAGACAACTGAGAGACAACTCCTGGCAACCCACTAGCTCACATCAGCCCAGCACCCCCGTGGGCTCCATCCTGCATCCCTCATACATGGGGACTTGGGGATCCCCTTACTCCTTGAGCCCTGCTGGCTGCTCCCGGGCCTCCCCATTCCACCAGGCTGAGGGATACGCACGGTGCGCTCTGGCCCCGGGGGGTGCCCTCCCCTCGGCCTCGCTCACACCTGCCCCACAGAACCACAGAGTATCCCGAGTTGGAAGAGACACACAAGGATCATGGTGTCCAACTCCTGTCACTGCACAGGACACCCCAAGAGTCACACCATGTGCCTGGGAGCATTGTCCAAATGCTTCTTCAGCTCGGTCAGGCTTCGTGCTGTGACCACTTCCCTGGGGGCCTCTTCCAGTGCTCAGCCATCCTCTGGGTGAAGAATCTTTACCTAACATTCAACCTTGACGTCCCCTGACACAGCTCCAGGCCATTCCCTCGGGTCCTGTCACTGGTCACCATGGGGTAGAGAAGCTGTAGCCTGCAATAGGGTCCCGTTCCCCTTCACCCTACGCTCGTCCTGGGGTCCCTCCCGCCCGGCCCTGCCCGCGGTCACAGCGGCGGCAGGGCCGACCCCGCCCTCCCGCCCGCGTTTGCCGC